>JAUJYS010001348.1:0-17767 GCA_033995665.1 Melogona broelemanni | reverse complement strand
ATTGCACGTTTGTGTATGATAATTACGTATAAAAAACATTTAATTGCAGTAAGAAATTGGTTGTAATATATATCAGTAACTCACCCGAGATCTAGGATTAAACAGGGCTGGTCCTCGGGCAGTCCCAGAAGTTCCACCGCTCTTTCGGACATCTGAAGTTGGATATCGATCATCCGAGTGCTTCATAGTAGTTGAAAAATGCATGTTTTAGTTTTCATTTGGATCAAGGGCCAAGAGATAGGTTTATCACCGCGCCTGGGCTTTATTACGAATTAAAAATGGTTCTTACTTGCTAGTGTATTTTCGAGCTTCGGTGTCATTGTAGAACTAAGGAAAAATATGAAATAATTGCATGAAGGGTTTATTAGTTACAACGAATGTTATATGCATATTTCCAATTAATTAAAATTAAAATTAGCCCGCGCCCCTTCAGAAAAATAATGACGGCCAATGCATGCTCGGCCTGAAGCAAGACGCAAGTTAGGGCAATTTTTAAATAATGAAAACGACGGCATAGTGTTCTGAAATATTCTCTTCGTATAGGTTTTTTTTCTGGTGGGCTTAAATGGATCAAGAATTTGGCGTAGGCCTATTGCCAATAATTTTAGGAATATGTGCCCAATGATCAACGAAATCACCTCTACCAGTATGGGACATAAGCATGCAACGGCCACATGTTCTAGGGCCTCTGAGATCACTACTGGAATGCAAATACGTTACCATTTCGGGTGGACATTTGTGCTCAGGACGTCGTATGGAAGCCATTTTCGAAATTCGGTTGACTTTGGAACAATAATGCTCTGAGCGGCGATCACATTAATCTAAATCTAATGGATATGGTATCACATGGGCGCTGACATTTTGTTGAACTGGAAGTGGAACTCGGGAGATGGGCGATAGCTGGCATTGTATTACACCATTTACATCTGAGCAAAGCTTCGGAAGGTACGATCTTTATGAGAGGCACGAACAATGAAAATTAATGGAAATCCATTGTTCGTGCCTCTCAAAAAGATCGTACCTTTCAAAAAGATCCGAAGCTTTGCTCATGTGTAAACGCGGCTTATCGATAGTATTTCTTAACTATCGCCCCCAGAAGCGAAAATTGGGCCGCGGAAGCGGAATCAGCTACTTTCGCTCGCCCCATGATGGCCGGTTCTGGTAAATAGTTGCTTTTTCCTCTAATTATATTTTTTCTTTTAGTCAATTTTGTTTCACGTTTATCAGCTAGTCCTTGGGCATGCCTTGGTCAAGCTATGAAAGATGAAAGTTTGTTCACACGGGGGTCTCGTTAACATGCAGGGGGCTTCGGTGTGCAAACTTGTAAATTTAGAAGGTCATGCGTAGTCCTTTTGTGAAATTACTCTCTTGTTAAACTCTTATTGTCACTTGAACACGATATTCTGGAAACAATCTTGAACTTTGCATACCTTACAAATAGTTGGTGATGTTTGACAATCTGGGGCAGTAGAGGTGAAACTGGGGTGAAATGCAGATTAGTGATGTAACCGGGATTTTTTTTAGAGAGACACTTTTTAGATGTCAAAAGTGTGGAGAAGATGAATAAAAAAAATTATCTAATTATCTAATTAAAAATTATCTAATCTGCATTCCTCCCGATCTACTGCTACAGCCTAGGGCCTAAGCTATTGAATGAAAAAGAATGTATCAGAACATCGAAGGGTATGGATGTCTTACTTTCAAATTACATTCCAATTCCGTTGCACTGAAACCTGTTATCCTTTTCATTTTGCTAACCTTGGTAACTGCCGATAAAGTTATTGTCAAGATTATCTAATGTCATGAATAAAAATACGCCGTATGTTTCCTTAAATAATGCAGCTGGGTCTGCACTATTGGATGTAGCATCATTTCCTATAATTTATTCCGATTGAACATTTTATAATTTTTTGGGGGGTCAAAGGATATTTTTGCCGTGACAAAATTTCCTTCATTTCTCTAAAATTTGATTCTATTCTGTTGACCTTACGAAGGTGGACGGTCCCGAGCAGAACACCCGGCCGGTAAGAACCCGTCACTTCCGGTCTCCTGATTAGACCAATGACTACACGGTAGATTCGGCGCATCACATCGAGTCATCGACATGTTCGCCCTGGTCCGCCGACCGGCTCTAGTCGCCAAACTGACTTCCGCGGCGGGGCCCACCCTCCACCTGCACACCACCCACCAATGCGACTACAACCGTCGTTCGTCCTTCAACGAGCGCAACCAACCCCCGACCTTGCACTACGACGTCCTGGGTCTGACCCCCAAGGCCACTCAGGGCGAGATAAAAACGGCCTACTACAAACTATCCATGACCTACCATCCCGACAAAAACCAAGGCAGCGATTCGGCCGCCCTCAAGTTCCGACAACTGAACGACGCCTACGAGGTACTGGGTAACCTGGCTATGCGTAAGCGTTACGACCAGGGACTGAACGTGAATGTTGGTATTCGGTCGACTCCCGTGTCGCACGACGACGAATCGGCCGAAGATCTGGCAGCGAAGTTTCGGCGATCTCGGGGTAGGGCGCCGGTGGCGAGCGGTCGCAGCACCATCTACGACTACGACGATTGGATGAAGAATCACTACGGCGAATTGTTTAACCGGAAACAAGCGTCCTACGTGAAGTTCTCAGAGAAGGAAGAGCGGACGCGGTACATGCTGGATACCCGCAGAGTGATGAAGATTACGCTGGCGATGATCCTCTCCACTCTCGGCTGTCTAGGCGGGGTTTTTCTACTCGATGAGTTGCACTTTTGAGTTGATTTTCTCGGTCGGTAAGAGCGGTCGGATATCGACCCAAAATGACGCGTCTTTTTAATGTACGAGATTTGGTAATTGCTTAACAACCGAATGGTTCAACAACGAAATTTTAATTATTGCGCGATCGTCGTAGCCTAAGCGCTAGAGCAACCGACTGTGGCGATCCCGAGTTCGATTTTCGGCTCGGGCTTTCGTGTATTCGATCCCGGGGCACTGGTAAAAACGTGCCCCTTCACAAATTATCTAGCGTTTAGAGAGGTACTAAATCTCATGACAATCATTGATTGTCAATAAAAAATGAGGGTTATTTCAGCGATTTAATTATTTGGTGTTATTTTAAATTCGCACAAGTCCAAATTGAATATGACGTTTCAATGCTGTTGACACCAGTTCGCTGCAGAATAAATCTTTGACGTATATAATGTGCCAGTGGTGAAGAATAACAAGCGTGTTCTAAAACTTTGCTTATCAAATTCTGTTGAACCTATTAGGTTTTTGACACCCATTTCCTTTTTCAATTTGTTGAACCTCGGAATTTCTATCCAATTTACCATTTTTAGCAAATTTGAAAGTTTGGCATAATTTATTGACCAATCATTATATATTTAAATCGTCGGAATTCAGGTTGTCCATTGTTCTATATTTAACCTAGCAATTATTTTGGGAGTGTTTTAGATCGAGTAAAGATATTTATGGTCCATATCACTTAGATTTCAATATGATGTTGCGTCGGTTATGTAAATAAGTTGATGTATGCATACTATATTGTATAGTGCGAAAAAATTAAAGCTATGGGCCATTAGCCAATTTAATTATTTTTACCAACTTAACCTAATTACCGTTAACGTGCATCATGTTGCGATAAAAAAACTTTGATTTACCATGTTTTAAAAACAACACTAGCTGATTTGCGCACTTGTGAGATTTTGCTAGAGTTGCTTATTTATAATGTAAATATTTTACCGCCATGCGTGCAGTGATCCCGGGTTAGACACCCGGCTATTGCTTTCGTTATTCGATCCAGAGGTACTGGCGCATTTTCGTCAAGCGATTAGATGGGTATGAAATATCCTGTTATGATATTCACTTCAGTAAATGATTATTACTAATTGTCAATAAAAATATAATTGAATATCACGATTCCACAAGTTTTACAAATTACATTTTTTTATTTACCATTGACATTAAGCTTTTTTTAAAAACATTTTTCAATACATTAATTAGCAAATAAGCGTAAAGTAGATACTTTACGCACTAGCAAATATTCTCACCGGAATAATTTTCGTTAAACCGTAAATCAAAATGCTAGAAAAGTAAAAAAAAAAAAAAGAATAAATCAAATAAAAAAGACAGGAAATAAAACAAAAATAGCAAGGGATGATGTTACAAGCTACATATAAATGAAATGAACTCTGGAATCAATGAATCGTACAATATTAAATATTAAACAGAACATCGCAGAACATCGGTAAAGCCAAGTGGAGCCTTAACAAATGCGGTTAATGATGTCAAGTCGAATTTTACATACGGTGTGGAGCATAGACAGAGTTGCGCATGTGCGACGAGGCATAGACTCCCTGCGAGTGCTGCGATCCGCCCCAATTGTCGTTGGTAGGCGGAAGTGGGGGACGGTAGTTGGTAGCGTTGATCAATTCGTTCAGTTTGTCGGCCTTGATGCGCCTCAGGTGGGCTATTTTGCGCTTGCCGTGAAATTCGTCCAGGAATGCTTCCACGTCCATACCACCGTCCAGGAACTTTTCGGCAAGATTCTGCAAACAGTGAACGAAATAGATATTTTATAGACAGTCAAAAAGAGAACAATATCTAATAATAATAATTATTTTATCAATCACTCATTACAAACCTCAGATTGTTCTTCGCTTTCAGCAGCGGCTGTCTGCAGTACAGCTAACGTGACGTCCAACGAATGCTGTTTCGAGAGTTCCTCTGCGATTGACAAAAATATTTGTACTCATGTATATCCTGAGTTATAGTTTGCGCCAAGCTGTTATACAGTTTTGAAAAAACATGTCACGAGTCCTTAATTACCGAGCTGCTGCTTCTTCTTGTCGGCGTCGCTGAACACCTGGATGGCCTTGTCGTAGGTCTCCGACAGACGCTGCTTGCTCTGTCTCAATCTCGGCTCGCGTGACAAGTTGAATTCGGCCAGACTCTTGTTGCTGGTTAACAGCATCTCCTTCTCGGAATCTGCGTTCCTCATCTGGAAATTCGTTTTTGAAAGATAAAACTTAAGTTGCGAACAGTTCCCATATGAAAAGACACTTCTGCGGTCTGCATTTTACAGGGCTACTCTTTTTAATGCGAGATTTCTAATATGATATGTCAATTAATTTCAAGTTTACGATACTTCACAAAACAAATGGTGTTATGATTAAGCGGCATTGACCGCCAGGGTCTCTGCATTTGGTACCGTTTGTTGAGTACATCCAACAAACCAAGAGTATGAACCCAGGCCTTATTCGCCCTGAAAAGGAATTCCATGCGGCATTAGCGTTACCCAATGTTAGACTGACCTGCGGAATGTCTTTCACAAATTCGTTGAGCCGTTCGTCATCGTTCAACAATTTCTTCAATTCGTCGTTATTCAAGTGGCAAATGGTCCCCAGCAGCGACGAATAGTCAGGCTCCGATGGACCATACATTTTGAGGGCGTTTATCCAGTCTGTTGATCAATTTTTTAGCGGAAAATAAAGGCGATTAGCTGACCCGAAACATTATTGAGGCAAAACATATTTTGTATCGGGCAAATAGTTCATTAAAATGCTTACCACAGGTATATATAATCAGCTGACTCAAAAATCACAACAATTAACAGTTCACCGGAAATGATTAATACCAGTGAAGGCGAAAAGTAAGAGATTCCGGTTATGGGATGGGCCACCTGACAAAGATAAATACAGATAGATTACAAGAAAGTACATTTAATGGTGACTGGTAGAAAATAGGTTATTAACCTTTTCTATACAGTTTCTTTAATAAGTTATTTTTTATCTGTTTCATTTTGTTTGGCTCTATTTCAATCGTTTAAAATAGTAAATTAATCATATTACTTAGCCTTACAAAGGGATACTGTTTCAAAATCTAACCTTTAATCTCTCTCATGGCTGATAGTGGTGCCATCTGTGAGTCAACCGTTCAACATTAATTTGAAATTTAATATTGCATTAGTCGGGTTGCGTCCTGAAATGTTAGTACGATTGTCGAGTTTTGCATTATGATATCGGAGCAGGAACGCTGAACAGCTTAACGCTATTTCAACAAACATTTTTAAAAATTATATGCGATATTTGTCAGCAAGGGCAGCAACGCAAACAAAAACAATCGGTGATGGGGTTCCTTGATGCGTTTTTGAGCATTGTCTAGTTGTTTTAATTATTTGTAGACCATTTATTTCTTTCGAAAGGTTTGCCAACTCGCTTCACCACAATTCTCATGGCTCTGGAGGCAAATTCACACCGTAAAACGTTATTTCGAACTCCGGCCCAGGTCACTTCAGCCGTTGCCGGAACTTCGGAAAGGGCTTCAGGTTTGAAAAGCTCCATAGTTGTCCAGAGCCCCTGGTTTAAACATAATTTAACTTGTTTCGCAGATTTTTGATTCCATAAATTAATCTCTCATAGATGCCATCGAAGCTCTGCTAACAAAATCCCACTTCGAGCAAGAAATAGAATCCAGTTACAAACTGTTGAAGAACGGTAAGTTAGAAAGAATCCTGTCTTGTCAGCGCCAGATTGTGGGCTATTATTCTGCCTTTTTTTACAAATAAACTCACAATTTCTGTTTGCTTTTTCTGTGATCTTGTTTAAGAACACTGAACAACTATGTGATAATATATCGAATATGTGTTGTTGATCTGTAATTAAAAAAAAAAAAAAAAAAAAACTGCAAATGGCGAATCGATGGAGATGTGCGTTCAGATTTAGATTTAGATTAATGTGATCGCCGCTCAGAGCATTCTGGTGAACAATGTTCAATGAACAATTCAAACATGTTCTTCGGTTGTCTTTGTAGACGCGCAGGACCAGCGAATGAAGAAGTTGCGCCAAAATTTGGAAACCCTTGCTCATGATGACTGGAAATATCCAACAGTGGAGTCACTGATTGGATTCAAATAAGTCGACTGACTCATTAAAGCATAAACACAAAGGTAACTATCCAGGGGCGCACTGACTACTAAGGGACCGGGCATAAACTAACTCCAAGGGACCCTGTCTTCCTTGACCAAAATCAAAATTTTCACTGACTTTTTTAGGTAAAATTGGATACGACATAGTCACTAATCAAATCTGGGGTTGTTATAGATGACATATATAAAAAAGGCTCACAGAGCGCAATTATTTTGTAAATTGCAAGTATTGCAAATATAATTTCATAAGTAATATGTTTTTTTAATGCTAATAATAAATAATAATAATAATAATAAATATTTGGAAGAAAAAAAAGAGCGCGCGCATTGCCGCGATTTAAAAAAAAAAAATGCAACACATGTAGTGAAATAAAAAGTGCGCGTGTAAATGGAGATTCACACTTTAATTTTGTTCCCAATTTTGACGTCATTCATGATGATAGGAGCTCACTTTTACAGTTAGTTCATAGTTTCCCTAGGCGCGAGTTGGCTGGAACCTGAAATGACCTAATTTGATTTCAAATTAATGGCAACGTGGCAACTTCTTTTGGTAAGGGCCCAGTCGTGTATTTTTTGGTAGGGGCCCAGTTGTCAGGGCGGATTGCTCCGCCCATCCGCCCGGGCAAATTCGCCCCTGCCCATGGCATACCAGTCAATGGCGTTAGAGTACAAGTTAATGGTGTCTATGAGTTGCCGCAGAGCACCTGGTAAATGACCTTGGAGCCTCAAGGGTTCCGCGGAGCACAGTTTGCGAAACGAGGCTGTCCACGTTCAGTACGTTGACATTTGCTGGCTGTACAGTACAACAGCCAGGATACAAAATACGAGATCATACGAAATACAATGTGAATATTGAGAATCGATATTTGCGCTTGAGCGAAATCGAGTATAGCGAAATTGTGTACGCACTGCCATTGGTACAATGTCGATATTCGATTGCGCAATACATTGAGCCGTTTTCCTTAGTCGATGTTTGAGGCCAAAATAGTGTTTGGCGCCGGACGAGTGTTGATGGCGTCGGTCGCCGCAAGTGGCCAAGCTCCACCCGTGCCAAAAATCGTCTCGGGCCAATGCTGATTGCCATCACTGAAACCTACATCTCGTAGAAATATTGTGGCCATAAAAATGACCGTCGGCAGTTGTAAAATTGTCACCACTTATATGACCCAGATCCTCGTTGCTCGGTCGGCACACGCTTATTGTATTTCTTTGATAGCCTTTCTTCGTTTTATGTTATTTTTGTCGTGCTCTCGCGCCTTTTGTGTTTCCCTCACCAATATACCGTTACGCCTTCGCAATCGCACAAGCTCCAGTGCTGCGCAGTGCCGACGCGGTGGTATCTGGCAACACTGCCAGTGGCGACTGCCCAATTGGCAATTCGGAGCGGACCGTTCATAGCTTGTAGAGGCCTATTTCAGTGACTGTGTCGTTTTCTTTCGTAATCCCCACAGCTAAAATGTACAAAAATACAACGCCCACGCACTATGCGGTTACTACTCATTAAGACATTGAAATATAGGTGATTTGCAGATGAAAAGGCTGCGACAGTGTCTCGAGACATCTTGCCTGAAAGGAAATTTAATTTTTCGATCCTACAATATTATGCCACAGAGTTCTTCCACAGATGTTCGACAAGCTGGGGCTTGCTTTGTTGCAGTTGAAAGATTAAATGTACCTATTTAACAAAAAAATATTAATATTTTTTAATTTTATTCTCAAAATATTAAGAATAATTTTCAGATTTTTTCCAGCCGACATTTTATTGTGTGTGCCAGTGAGACACATAAGTCTCAGACTTGTCTGGACCAGATTCTGGAATGCTTTATACAGAAATCTAGCATTTCACATGATTTTTCAAATATATATAATTTGAAATTAGCTTTAGCTACGATAGTTTCCATACTGGAAAATCTAATTCCACCGTTTTACCATAATAATATTTTTGAAAAGACTACACAATCTGGACACGGGTGGCCCTCAAGAAGAAAAAGCATTCAAGTCGAGTGACTAAATTTGTCAGTTCTGATTTTTTTCTAAGGGATATCATAATTATTTATTCGTATAGTCCTTCTATATTTTAGCATTTAAATACATGCCCAACATACATGTACATGCATGCACAACTGGTATGATGATAAATATCCGTAAATGGTTAGTTTTGCGATTGTACCGATCGTGGCGCCACAAGTCTTGCACATCGAACCGCCCATCGCCATTACATCTGTTATGATGCCCGAACGGCCATCACAAAATAAAAAAATGTTATCTTATTTCCGTTCAAAATAATAAATATAAAAATTTAAATAAAAATTCTTGTAGCCCCCAGTTGGTAAACGATGCCGGCGAATCTGCGCGGCGTGAGTGGTCAATTGCTAACCGGGTTACCCTTTCTAAGATCCTCCAATCGTCCTATAAAATTTCACGGAGAATCGCGTGTCAGCCTTCGCCGAGTCTTTCACGTCCTCCTTGCCGCCGCGCCACGCGCTTGTAGGCCGCGGCGCCGTCGTCGACGCCGCCGTCGCCCGCGCGCGAGTCGGAGTCAAGCTGCTGTTAGCAATATGAATAATACAGCACAGTTATACCGTCTACCGGCATCACTATGAATTATTCATTTGAGCTTAATGCCTGTATATGTATTTTTTATGCTTCTTCGCCCCATCCATCTCGCCCCGCGCTATTTCTTCGACTGTCGCCCGACTCTCTCGCGTTCGCTCTCTGGCACGTCGCCTTTCCTCTCACTACATAACCTTCCAAACACACACACACACATACACAACATCTTTCGTCGACATTCCACACTTCTCCAACTGCTGTCCTCTCAAGACCTTTGGTGTACTTTTGAAGCCCAAACAACTAATACAACCGATACTCAAGTTTACGGTACTGTGATTTAATTGACTTGTGCTTAGTTGTAATTCAACTCTATTCTTTGCATAATAATCTAGGTCACCTATTTTAAGTGCTAATCGTTGAAGTAAGCGTGAACCCATGGATAAATTTATTGTACTTATTTCATTTTTTCACGAATTTTACATTAAAATTGATCTTAAGATTGCGGAGAAAATTAGTTGTTATTTTTCCTTGCGCGCTTGCCGATATTTGTAAAATATGTAAATACTCAATTTGTAAATAATATTAATTTAATAAACGCACATTGAGTCTACCTGTTTTATTAAAATGGAATAGTTAAGCGATTGGCACATCTCATACTGTGACAGTTACCGCTGTGATATCTTAACGGTTATTGTTTAAATTAAAAAAAAAAACTTGGGGTGAGTATGCGTTGTTTGGTAATTAAGAAAAATTTGTTTTGTTGGATCTTTTAGTAGTACTATCGTTAGAATTCATCAGTATATTGTCGGGCATTATCTGTGTTGGCCTTTTGTTTTAACGTAATTAAAAAGTTATTGGTTAGGAGCCGTGTGTAGCAAATTGCAGGATTGCAGGATCCTCGTTCTTCATGGTCAAGAATTTTTATTTCTTCGAGTTTCTTTTCGAGTGACTCTTCCTGCCTTTTGTTTTATTCACGAAAATATATTCGAAATTATTTTCATAACAGTTTCATTTCATTTGGTATTATGTTACGCTGCTTAGAAACGCGTAATAAATCTGTCAACAATAATTATTTCTGATTTAATCTGCAAGATCATGATTCCACCTACGTAGAAAGAATATGAAAAGCGAATGCTTGTGACTCAGGAGGATATTTATCGGTGCGGCTGTTCTTCGTCCGCCGGTCTACCAAAAACCGCTCACCTATTGTGCGCAAAGAAACCGGGTGCTTTGATCTTTGGCTACCGCTTGGTCGTGTGTTCCGGGCCTTTGCGACAAACTCACACGTGGCAACGGGTGAGGTGGACTCTCGCTGCGGTCGTCACAGTCAGTCAATGGAACACGCACTCTCTCCGCTCTTTCCCAGACTAGACGTTGGCCGTCGTGGTTTTTTTCATCTCAACTTTTTTATTTATTTTCCCCTGTCGTTTTCTCTTTTTTGGTTCTCGTTATAATAATATACATTTGGCTGGTTATGCTTGTCACCGCCTGACGCGCAAGGACACTTCATACTCGACTGACGTTCTCATTTTTTTCTTATTCCGTCTATTTGCAGGCACGAGCGCTGTTTTCGTTGCGTGGTGGTGTACGAGAAACACGAGAACATCCTGCAATACAAAGAAAGTAAGTGCATATGTACTGTACGTGTCGTGTTGTGATTTTGTTTTTGCCTTGAGTGACGAACCTGACATCATTTTTTATTTACATATTCAATTTTTAATTTTTTTTAAAATTACAACTGAATATTTATTGTGACGTTTTCATTTAGAATTAAATTCGTAATTCTCTCCAAGAAACGTTAGAAAACTAATACGAATATGATTCTCTATTTTAGAAATACTTTTACTAAAAAAATACCATCTCTTATTTGAAGATACGATGTTCTTCAGCAGAAATATATTTTGGAAAAATTAGAATTTCCCTTTTTATTAATAGTTCGAACAAGGTCATATGAAATTTTCATTTCTGTGGTTGTTGGACTAAATGCAGCAAATCGGCAGATCCAAATTCGCACATTCCATCTGAACAGATTGTATGCTCAGGCATGTGACTCATACTGATGATAAATGGAAACTATCAAAAGATAAATGCCATACAAAGATATTATATGTCCTGTATGAAGGACAGTTGTTGGCGCCCTCTGGTGGCGAACTCTGGTAGCCGATTACATCAATGCTTTCATCTTCCAATTCGAGTATAGCCTTTCAATCTTTCCTACCGCTATTAAAGCAGTGAATTGGAATTTGACTGTCACTAGCGGCAACAATTGCAACCCAGCCGTCAACCGTACATATGAACAAAAATACGCCACCTAATAATAAAGCGCAGGTCCCATGGGGTTGTGGTGGTGGTGTGAGGGGAGGGGGGCGACCATCGAACGCAGACACTGAATGATGAATGCCTGTTCGTTTAGTGTCGGACCACGAAATAAGCATTGGCCCCGTTTCCTTCCTGGGGCTTTAATCCCATCATCATAGGCTTAAAATACCATCCACTCGCCCGCCACCGCCCCCATCCCTCCAATATTCCTCTCCTCATTTCATTAGCCTCCAGACTTTATCTTTCTCGCTGATCTCCTGTTAACGCCCATCACTCAATTTTATAGTTCACCCCTTTTCGGTGCTTTCTCTCATACATGTTCATACTCAACGCCTACCCAAGTTTGCAATGTTTTCGGTTGTGCCGGCAGTCGCTTGTTTCGCGCTCATATCCGCGATACACCCATGTCTCGCTATGGTTACCAAACCCATTTTCCCCTCCCTCTCCCAATGGTATACACGTACGAGAATACTGCACGTGCAGTATGTGCCGATCTAGTTACAAATCAATATTTTCAATGCATTATTGCCTGCGTATGCGGAATATGGAGGCCGTTAGCCAATTAGTGTACAGGGTGTACTTCGCGTGTTTTTCAAGCAGGAAAATATCCGTCCACGGTCACTGTGATGCGCGTGACTGTTATTACCATGCACGACTACGCGTTTGTTTTCTTGACGCAACCTAAGTTACATTTGATGGACTATTCTAAAAAATATTTTATTTTGTTAACTGACCTTGTGAAAACATACCATTCGGATTATTAGTTACATGACAATACAAATGTATCCGGATCATTGCCACATTAATAATCAATCTACATGTATGCCAACACGAATTTAATCAATACGGCATTATAAAATCCTGAAGATGATTGATTTCAACGCTTTATCCACTTACAAAATTGTTTGTGGACAAATAGTTTAGCCATTTGTATAATTTATATATATGGTAATTAAAATTTCTGATCGTCTCTTAGCTTTGTATTTGACAATGATCAAAAAGGAGATTTAATGGCAAATTAAGAAAACATTTGATGGTTGAAATAGGAAAGTAAGTTAAGAGTTATTTCCGTCGTGAAAACATTTAAGCGATGACTTTTCTGATGATTCACGGCTATAGACTCGAAGTTACCGTTATCGTCGACGATAGAGACCGACTGGTTTTATTAACATAAAATGCAAACAATTTCCTGGTGCATTATTCGAAATTATGCACTAAAATTTATATCAACGGCTTACGGCAACTAGGTACGCAGTTCTCGTTAAATTCTGTGATATTTCAGTGAGTGGATTTATTATGTGGCAGGCACGTTCTTAAGTAGGTGAGGTTTGTGTGGCGGAGCGCCACCTAGTGGTTGACACTCGAGCTAGTCGAGAGCGCCTGGAGACGTTGGTGAGAGAGCAGCCGAATTTGCACCAGGCTGAAAATGATGCATCATACGCGTGAAGGCAGTGAAGAGATGCACACGGTTAAGTTCAGCCCCCCCTCCTCCTCTCTTCACCATACGTTGACACTGTAACGACAACAACTATTTCCATTATGTCGTCATAGAGAAACAGGGAAATTCCATTACTGAAATGTCAACGGCGAAGCTTCGGTGCGGGAGATAAAAATACTTTCAAGTCTGGTTGTTGTTTTGGATGTGGCATGAAGCGGCGGGCCAAACCTATGGGCGCGCGACATGTAAAAAAATATTTTTTTGTGGGTAAAATGCGTGCAAAATATGGCTGTCGTGAACTAGCCAAATGCAGTGGGCGGAACGCGTTGTTACACCGTCAAAAACCAACGAGTTTTCTATATATATATATATATATAAAAAAACATTTTCTCGAAAACACAATCAGTAAGTAACATTTCTGAGCTTGTAAAACGTGTTAAGAAAATGTGTCTTAAACCATTTTTTTGCGAAAGCAATACTCATCGTTATTTTGTATGACTGCAATGGTTCTGTTGCATACATTCTAATTACATACAAATTTTATTTTTTATTTTTAACAAAAAAATTAACAAATACAAATAATGGGTTTTTATAATGGATTTATTATATGGTAATGTCGATGGCAATATGGCATTGCCGCTACACTTGTTTCACGGAATCTTTAGAAGTGATATACAAGTATATTCGTCTCATTAGTCGAAGAAAAAGAAGACAGAGTGAAATTTAACAGTCCCTTTTTATCCGTAATATACGGTGAAAAATATTCAGTGTCACGCCAATATTGCACCTTGGATTGTAGTCGAATTTTTTATATTATAAAAAGTAATTTCTATAGTTGTTTATTCGATTTATTTCCATTTTATGGATATCAAATGATGATCGAATAAAATAATCAATGGTATCACTTATATTTGTCGCAAAACCCACGCATTTCAAATTTGTATTGTTACATGTAATGGATGTACATGTACATTTATTTATATTACATGTAAAGTGTATCTACGTTTGTCTCAATTAGAAAGATTAGATAGATAGAAATATTATATACACCACGAAGTCACCTTTCGACGCAGCTCACATTTATTTGAAGGAGCTTAGCCGGTTTCCGTTTTGAATCGTGCAGAAAGAGACCCTGTATTTGCCTCTGCCGTCTGTGAGTGCGATACGAGAGTCTGTCGATTTGCGTCAACAAGATCAACAAACAAACAAAAAAAAGGCATTTCTCGTGGCGGGGACCAACCAATGTTAAAGCCTTTCGAGTCGTTGCGGCTTCTGATGGCAAACGCGCCGCCATCGCCGCACGCGGATGTGTCAAGTGACCGTATTGGGAGATGATGACAGTAGCACGGTGAAGATGAAGAGAAGAAGAAAAAAACGATGGAAAAATGCTTTGATACGCCGTGAGTGTGTGTACAAATATGAGACACACACTTTGCTATCATCGTGCTGCCAATTACTTTGAGTCAGTCATATCAATCTACTCCGCTGGGAGTCGAACGAACAACCGAGGCTGATAGAGGGGTTTCCTATTTTCGTGGATCGGGTCTTTTGTGCTGTCGAAATAAAAAAAAAAATATATATATATATACTCCAGATGTAGATGTAGTAGATCCCACCGAGGAAACATTTGGCTCGGTGACTAAAATACATGCATAAAAAATATTTAAAGTAATTTTAGGCGAGTTCGCAAGCAAACTATTAATTTTTATTATCTAAACCTGTCTGCAAAATAATGCATTTAGCAAATAATGCAAATAACGTATTTAGTGCTCGTTCAAGCGTAAAATGATATTTGTATAAATAATCTCCTCTCTTGTAAACCGAAAATAAATTATAAAATGGTATTTTTTTTTATTCCAAAATAAACGCGTAAGTTCACTTGGGAAAATTGCTGGAAGTAAATATGATCGTCTAATAATCTAAATACACGTATACTCGCTGCTGCATTGCGTCCTGTCTAACCCCCTGGCGATTTGTCTACAACAAACTTTCATAGTATTTTTTTGCAACAATTTCAGTTTGTCGATAATGTTGATAGATGCCTAACTCACAATGAATTAGCGTTAAAGTTTTCCACGAATCTCATCTTCTCCAGACATTACTGGTTGGGCGAAAAAGGTATTTTTGGTTACCGTAATCCCTAAACACGATATTCGCCGATGATAGATAGGTGAGTTTCGGCGGGTTATTTATGATTAATAGTGGGTAACGACTTCGTAAACAAAAAATGTGGTGAAATATAATAGATGACGTGTCACGTCTTTGTCTACATTATCCCACTTGCACCTCCTACAATGGGTTTGCATTTTTAATGGAAATGGAAGATTAGACTATTCATTTTTCTATACACAACGCATATTTTTAAGCTGATTCTTTTGTTAAAAAACATAAATTGTTCGACATTTTCTAACGGTATCGAATAACTTTCTAGCAATGACTCCTACTGGTTGCAAGTTGTTTCGATCGTATGAGCGTATAATAATGTGTTTATTTTTCGTATCGTCCAATTCCTTCTAAATAATTTAAAGTACAAACTGAAAGAAATAAAGAAAGACAGAACGATTGCAGGCATGTGCCTCAACAATCGAGAAATATAAACATATATTTGTCCAATTATTTAAAGACACAACCGACCACAAGCATGAGCCTTAATACAATTTAAATTGTGGATATTTTTTTCTTCTTCTCAGAAGCGATTATTTGTTATTGTGTTTGGATAGAAACTGAAATATGTTGATAATCAGTATATCTGAAAATAATACACATACAATAGTAGACGATATCATCAGAGATCCTTTTTGGCTCAAACTTGTTGAATTTGTTCTGCATATTTCGTCGTAATGCGACTCGCGAGATTTCGCTTTATTTTCGTCAATGTTTGACAGTGGAGGAGGCTCGTAAAAAATATTGCCACGCCGCCGCTGCAGTGGGGGATTTCTCAGTAGAAGAACGTGACTAATGCTCGGCGAAAAAACAATATTAATCGCCAGGAAGCAAGTGACAGATGAAAGGATTCTCCCACTGCTAGTGCGTTTGTGGATGTTAATAGCGTGCACGTTATGTCGTATTTGCAAAATCGTGTCGGAAGTGGAGAGGGGTGATTTAGCCGCTTGTCGCCGCCTTTTTTATTTTTTTTTTCGCTACTCTTGAGCTTGATTCCGACTAACGGGGTTTTTTGTGGGGTTGACGTATTGTGCCTAATGAGTGCTTACGCGAAAGCCGAAGCCAACGATTTGAATAGACTGCAGGAAATTTTCGCGTGACTGCTAGATTTTGAATGCTTTCGCGGTTATGCTTTTGGTAGTAAAATGTTGAAACATTGAACGGCGTTACGATACTAATAAAGTAAATATATATTTATGTTTTTCTCAGTTACATTTTATTGCCAAAAGATATTAATCAACACGAAAATGTACCGTACATAATCTTACTAGAACTGACAAACGGTATGTCAGTAACTCCATTCGAACTGAGTCGTCGCTCCCTCTGACTGTCATGAGTTTCACCAACATTTTCTGATATTAATCAAATTTAATGTGTTGTGCAACCTGCATATCATTTTTTATAATAAAATAATCATAGCCTCAAATCTTCTTTTTTTAATATTTTTTTTTCGAAAGTGTATGTAAATACAAGCACGACTCATTTTAATTAAATACTTATGGCATAATGAAAATTGCCTCTGAAGCTAAGGTAACAAAAACTTAATATTACGAGCTCATTCTAGCACAGAAGAAAAGTTTGCTTACTTTGCTTACGGTACAGAAGAAAAGTTTGCTTCATAATATTTATCAATCTCGCATTTTTTATATTTAACCATATTAAATACGATGTACGAGTACAATAAATGTAGCTAGCATCATTATAAAAAATTGCTGTTTTTTTAAATATGGTTAAATTGCTACCTATTTTTATGTTAACGCAAATTATTATTTTCGTATACTCTTACGACACAATGAAATAGCTCTATATTTTTCTATGGCCACCGACTCGCTGTATACAAGCATTGCCATGCAAATTGTCGGCTTACCGTTCATACGCCTTAACCGACCGACGTAGAGCAGCGAAACAGCGTACGGTGAAATGGAATCGTAAATCAAACTACAGCATAAAGTTGTTCGAATGTCGCGTGGATGGGCGGTTGTGTTTTTTTTTTTTTTTTTCGTCTTCGCCTTACCGTGACAGTCATGTTTTTTATTACATCAAGTGTTCTCCGAAACGTTTTCGGTGTTCCAGTGAATTTGGCATACGACGGAACACGCGTAATTTACAATATAAAAGTTCCAGGAATTGAGTTTTTTTGCGAATTTTTTAAATGCCAAACCGATTCAACAGAATTCACAATACTGAGACCCCACTTTGGTGCGTCGAATTCGCGATCGTACAAAACTTTTGATTCAATTTTTTTTTTTTTTTTTATAAATCACCGTAGCGCCTAGTGCACTGCAGGATTACTGCACCCACGAATCTCTATAGAGATTATGTGAGGGGCAGGGAAGGGAAGGGAAGAGGGATGCAGCTGGAATAGCCAGACTGCAGG
>JAUJYS010001347.1:0-17734 GCA_033995665.1 Melogona broelemanni | reverse complement strand
ATACAGAGCCTGTTAACATAAGGATAACCCCATCTTTGTCCTTAACTGGTCTTTGACCCCCGCCATTGCCCCCCCCCTAAAAGGGGCTGCTTGCGGGTATATATTGTAATTGTAATTTAATTTAGGATGGCACCGATAGCAGTCACAACTGTGACGGCAGCAGTCGGCAACTAGTCTTAGGAACTTTCAGGCTAAACGCAACCAAGAAAATACATAAGGCTCCAACTTTGTCATCACAACGACTCCATTAGCGGAGACACTAAAATGCCCTAAATTGTTGGGCCGAAAGCGCAACTGGCCTGTTATTACTAACTGTAGGACAATCGATATTTCATATAAGACCTGGCGTAACGGTACCATCATAGTCTTACGTAGTAGTAATTTAATCTACAGAATATATTGCTAACCCATTACTAAAATTGGAACAAAATAAGAAAAAAAATATCGCCTCTAATGAAGTGTCACCTTCGACAAACTCAATGAAACAATGATCAAAACATGCTTTAAAAACATCAAGGGGAACCAATTCAATAAATTTAAATTTGCGTTTGCGTAGACTAGTCTCAAAAACCCTGCACAACGATGGTCTGCACAACACTGCACAATGATGCATCATTTTTTTTTATAATTATTTAAATTTGTATCTTTGGTAATCGATGATCGTCATCGCTCAAAAGAATAACACGACAGGATCAACCCGCATCGAAAGAGCAAATTATGGAGAGGCACATTTTCACCAGTGTCCCGGGATCGAATAGTTTTAAATTTTGTAGTAATTGCCCCAAGTGATTGCCGCGCCGTGATATTGGGGTGATATGTGGGATTAGGATGTTTTTTTGTACTCTTTGTTAATGAGGCCTATCAGCCACTCATCCCCACCCCAGTGGGCGACCTGGTAATTTGGAATTTCGCCTAGTTTGCTGGCCTACTACTTGTAGGTAGGGATATTTAACGTTTATCCGACAACGTACAACGAAAGCCCGAGCCGGGAATCGCACCCGGGAACGCCGCACACATGGCGAAGGTCATTGAATTACAGCTACAGCGACTGCACTAATTGAAATCTATTTATCCTCTCAAATTGAAAGGGCAATTACCTATAGTCAAAACTGTTTGAAAAAGAAGAAATCTAAACAAGGAACGCAAGGGCAAACTCCAAATTAGCGCATAGGTCAGTAGATGGCGTGTCAATCGTCTTTACCTGCGTCGCCGGGACCGTCCACTTCAAAGTCAGCGCCGGGTGGGTACCTGACGGTGGCCGCTGCCACCTGCCCGCCGTCCTTCGCAATCTCGTCGCCCGTATTCGGGAAGTCATCGAACGGCTCTAACGGCACCGGTGCAGCAGCGGCTGCTGGATCGACTTTTGCAGCCGGTGGCGTCCGTGAGGTGGTGGTGGACGAATTCCGACGACCGCTGGCGGCCGCGGTGGAATCGGGCTGCCCGGCCATCTCTGGCTCGGATCCTCCAATCGCAGCAGGAACCGGCGACTTGGACGTCTTAGGGTCGGACGCGGTGGACGAGGACGTTACCTTGGTCACCACGGGATCAATCGGCTGCTGGGAGCGGGCGGTAACGGATTCCGACACCACAGCGGCCGGACCAAGTGCGACGTCGTCTTTAGGTTTGTTGAGACCAGAGTCCTGCGCTGCCGGGACGACAACATTCTTCGAGGTGGTGGTGGTCAATGTCCGGTTTGTTGCACCCGCTTTTATTGGCTCGACGCCGGTGGTGCCACCTGTAGACACGATCTTTGTGGAGGAGGAGATGGCGGCTGAGATGTTT
Organism: Melogona broelemanni; assembly: GCA_033995665.1. Lineage (NCBI taxonomy): Eukaryota > Metazoa > Arthropoda > Diplopoda > Chordeumatida > Chordeumatidae > Melogona > Melogona broelemanni. Next base: position 15,952 of record JAUJYS010001347.1, on the reverse strand, counting down.
TCGACGGTATTGGGGGCGAGAATGACGTTTTCTTTGTCTGAAAATAGGAAACGCAAAATGCGAAAAGGATAATGTATCGGTATAGAAGTGTACATGGTTGGTGGAGATCTTGATTGTTTTGAAGAATTGTAAATAGCAAGGTTGCCTGGTAAGAGCCAAGATATTGCGTGATAAGATATCAAGCACTGGCCATGCTATCTTATTCGCAACAAAGATATCCAAAAACAACAATTTTGTTGACGAAAATCTTTTAATGAGGCAGTTTTCACCAGTTTAATTTAAATGGATTAAAAACCAATTCCGCGCGAAATTCAATTTCCAATAATTATTTAAGCTTTAGCCGCACAACATTGTATCTGCTTAGATTGCGACACATTTTATTTGCAAATTGTTGTAACTATAGCATTGTATAGTAGCATATGTATAGCAAACCCCTTCTTGAACTCCTATTTTCCTCGAGTGTGCCGTCAGTGGAACGGTCTTACAGAGTCTCAAGTGGTGAGCCTTTTAAAATAAAACATTTAATTTGAGATCCGAGGCTATTCCTCGATCGCAACAGAGGAAGGGAGGATATTAAAAAAAACAACGAAATAGGTTATTTCAAAGACTGGTCACTTGACCCCCGCCATAGCCCCCCCCCCCCGGGGGCTGCTCGCGGGTACAAATTGTAATTGTAATTGTCTTCTTGATCATTATCAAATGTCAGATTCAAGCTTACGACCGTTGTGATGTGAAGGTATTGTTGAACTAGTTAAAATCTTGATTATATTAACAGTCGCTGGTTTGCAAAAAAAAACATCCGGGGACCATAAAAAAAGGAAATTTTTTCGGTATTCACACACCTATCCAAAAAATGCTATTCAAAATAGCGGCTTTGCGGTACGGCAAAAGCAGGTTTAGCCCTAAAGCTTTTTTGCCTGAAGGATAAATAAATTATCTTGTGAATGGGACGTTTTTTGTGCTCAAACGAACCGAGCACCGAAAATAACGACGAACAGAGTCTGGCGAACTATTGTAAATTATATAATAATATTATGACACCTGCTACATTTAACGAGTTCGCCAGTATTTCGTTTCTGTTTTCGATGCTGTCCCGGCCCAGGTTCCCTCTTCGCTTCATTTTTAGCAGCCAGTAAATAAGTTCCTAGATCAATAATCCTACAGGCCCATGTCTTATAAAACATCGATTTGATCAATATTTTTTTTTGTTTAACAGTTGTTCAGGGTACACTGGCATCAGCGTATTCGCCTGAAAGTTTGTCCATGGGGGCGACATGGCAACTTTATTAGTTAGCTCGCAGTTCGTCGCGTTTACCCCTACGCTGCCCGGCACCTTTATTTGATCACTTTATGCCAACGAATCAAATAAGGTTCCAGGCAATGCGGGGGCGTACGCCGAGTCGCCTACTCGTGTCCTACTTCCTTCTTCAGCCTAGTATAGTTCGCAAATTCATACGAGAATTGGGGAGCCGCCCTTATCAAAAGATTCGCCATCATTTCCCCTGATACCCACACATTATCCGTACACATACTTACTGGGTTTTAGAATGCGCGCGACCAGCAGCATGAAATTGCAAAGGATATGCGCTGTGCCGTTGCACTGGCGGGCGCAGGTCACGTTCGCCTGAGAGTGGTTGGTCCCGACCACCACCGTCCTCACCGCATCAACCATAGGGGTGCGGTTGTCCGCGGGCAAGGCAACCACCAGCGAGCACAGGTCTTGTTGGGTCAGGGATATATTCTTGAAAGTGTCGGCGACAATCTCGGCCGCACCGTCACCACCCGCGTCCAGCTCGCATAAGAGTCGCGTCACATTCAGTAAGGTTTGGCAGAAGAGGCTGGGTCCAGCGCTGGGACTGAGGCACACCTCGTCGGCGCCGCTTTTTAAGGCGGCCAGCTCCGGCCTCCCGAGAAGTGGGCAGTTGAGACTGACTGGAAAGAAGGGCGCGGCACTTCTCGTTAGTTTCGCGTCGGCATGCGACAATTCCAACGCGAGATTCGTACAGATTAGCGCGAATACGACAAGACAGGAGCACTTCCACCTCTCGAGCGACGCCATTTTAATTTTTGATTCGTCAATGGCGATGGGCGATAGTCTTATCACTATCGATATACTATAGATTTTGCCAATTAGACATTTTACGAAGCGGTCGTTTTCGACATGGGTTTCTTGTTTAATGTGTTAATTTGAATATGGTAACACGAAAAGGTGCCAAAAAATCCTTATTGACTTTCACCAAATATGTGGTCGTTGCAAACTGTCTTTTTGGTGTAAATCGAAGTTGATAATCGCCCATCCCAAGGTCGTCTAACGAGACGAGTCATCTAGTGTGACGTCAGCCTCGTATTTTTGTACCGACGCAGAGCGTCAGCGCTCACTGTGAGAAAGTGTCCAAACAAAAATCGAAGGAACGGTAAACGCATTTTCGCATTTTTGCTTGCCAACAAATACAGATAGCTCCATTTATGGAGTCTGGCAGTTAGCCAAAGTCCCACTAGATGGCGTACTATGTCCTGGCCACGTGAACAAAAAAAGAGCATTCGCTGATTTCGCTCTGTTTTGAAGCTCTGAAGGAGCGCTGCTGACGTCATAGACGCTCAGCGTCGGCACACGACCTTCAACAAAATGGCCGCTTCCTTGCTGGCTACGTAACCTGTTCAATCATGCATTCTCAAAGATTTCATTGTAGTTTCAAATACAAATAAATAGTTTCATTGCGCATAGCGTTTATCGTAACTTGCCAGGTTTATTGGAAGGAAAGTGCTATATTATCTGAAAACAGCAAACACGAAAATTGGATGTTTGACAACTGAAAAGGTGAGTAATGTGTAGGACCAACCCATGGCACGGCCATGCGGTCTGGCGAAGGACAACGTTGTTGCTGTCGATCAACACTGCTGTTTAGTGCTCTTGTGGAACCAATGCAACATGCGAGAAATCTCTAAATTGTTCTTTTTAACTGTGTAGGTGACTCGTCACAGCAGTCGCAAAAGAAAGAGTGCATCGCCTCTCCTATGACAAAATGGAGATGGATCAGGACTGCCACGACGGCGACGACGACCGTCAGTCGTACGTGAGCGACGGTGAGATCGACAGCGACTTAGAGGCCAGATTGTATTCGCAGATCCACCATGAGCAGTACATTACCGAAGACGTCGAGGATTCTGTTAACCAGATTCAGGTGGCCCGTTACGCGACCGGTGTTGCTGACCCACCCTTCACGGACGAGAATGAGGTTAGGACCTTTAGGACCTTTCGTAGGTCTTCCGTCTCCTTCATGCTCATCGATTTCAGGTTAGGCCTAAAGGGAATCTGCCACCGCCAGTGGTTCATCTAGCTAGCAATTTCTAGTCTCACAGTATTCCCTTGGAGCGTTATCGACTGGAATGCCCTCCCCCAAGAAATAGTTAAAGCCCCAACTGTGAACACCACCAATAAGCAACCTTCAAACATATTGCCAGAATGCTACGGTGCGGCGATTACCTCATCTAAAAATCTATTCGCATATTTCACTAATTTAATTTAAAACAGTTCAAAAATCATATCCTTCTTCATCCCCTTCTCTATATCACTCCTTAAGGCCCTCCCTTTTATCCAGCCCAAATTCCCTTCTGTAACCTCGTATTATGCCATCTTTGTACGCCGTCAAGCTCTGTGGGTATGGCAACATACTCATGAGCGGGCAGTCCCTGGTTCGACTCTCCCCCTGATTCCTTTGATTGAATTCCCCCTGAGTTTCCTGTCCAGAGCTTACGGGTGAAGGCTATACCAGCTGCCATTCCTTATAAATGATCAAGCGCTGTGACAGTTATATCTAAATCTTAGCAAATCCTTCGATGAACACTTGGTCTGTGAAGTCTGAGTCTGCAATTACACGATTTGTGTTGTAACGCCGTTCTTCTCATTTAATACAATGTGTAACTTTTAATGTGAATGTCATTCGTTTCAGGTGTCAGCCGCCGACAAAAAAACATCTGTGTCGATCGCAGATCGACTCAACAACTTGCTGAAGAAAGCCCGCACCAAGATGGGCTTCAGCTCCGAGGAGAGCAAAAAGTCCAAGAAAAATCGGAAGCGGAAAATCGAGGCCGAGAAGGCGGTAGCCGACAAACTGAGGAAGAAAGCCATCGAGAAGAGTAAAAAGTCCTTGCGGAAACAGAAAATCCAAGGAGGACAGGAGGTGGGGACGAAGATAGCGAAGAAGAAGCTGGTAATCGCCGAGGAAGGGCTTATCGGGTCCCCGAAGAAGTCGGCTAAGAAACTGCTCAAGAAAGACAAGCTAAAGACGTCCAAGAAGACTGGGCAGAAGACGGAGAGCAGTGAGTCGGCCCACGAAGGTGTGTCGGGATTGGCCTTGCCCGTAAAACAGCGCGAAGTCGTTCAAACGAAGAAAGATAAATCGTCCGAGATGGAGGCGTCTACATCTGCGGCTGGCAGTCGTTTCGCGGAGAACGATTCGCGCGTCCCACCTGAAAAGCGACGCATCCGTGTGTTCAGCAGCAGCTCGTCCTCGGACTCGGTTGTGGACGTAATGTCTTCGGAGGAGGAAGCTGAGATGGCGGTAAATGGCCTTGGCAAGAAGCGGCGGCGTCTCATGGAGAGTCCCTCGAGTCAGAAGCGTTTGAGGACGTTAAAGAATACATCCTCTTCCGACTCCATGGTCAACTACCTGTCTTCGTCGGAGGAGGAAGAGGCGAAGGGCGCGCGGTCCGTCCCGAATACCATAGTGCCCACTGCGATTCGCACGTCGCTGCTAGGCATTGGCGGCAGGTTGTCAGACGTGGTGATCCTGACGTCCGACGAGGATGTGGGATCTTCGGACGAATCAGACGTGTGCGTGATTGGTCAGCGGCCGGTTAATCGAAACGGTGAGTGGCGTGTGTTACTCTTTGCCAAGGGAATGTGATTTAGGGTATGACCGTTTCCTGTGGTGGATTTTTTGTTCTTCTCATTTTAATTTCGAGCGTTTTGTTTGAATACGACTCGTCCACGACCAGTTGGGATTGCGATCGGCTGTGGTTAGACATCCTGGTTCGATACCCGGCGCTGGCTCTTTATTCCAATAAAAAAAAAACTAATTGGAAGCTATTACGAATTAATATTCAAATATTTCCTCGGATTTGACTAGTGATCTACGTGTTATCTTTGATGTCACACTAAATGTTCAATTATTATTTAAACTAATTCAAATAATAATTGGATAACATTTATTTAATAGTTTGTTTCAAGTGTTTGGCCACTTATTTTGTTCGTGTGTCTTAGTGCAATTCTCGGAAATTCGTAGCTGTCATTTCGCTTATTATCGCACATTTATTCGATCCCGGAGTACAGGTGAAAATATACCCCTCACTTATTTCAATAGCAATATGAGGTGTACTAAATCTCTAGTAAAACTACAGCGATCGTAAAAAAAAATGTAAATTTTTTTTTATTAGTGTCACTGCATACCGTAAGCATAATCTTGTTTCAAGAAGGGGAAGCTCTGTACTGTCGTGTGGCAAAAAAATCTTAGAGGATATTCCGTACGATATGTTTTGAATAATTTAGTGACGTGGCATTTAGGACTTTTGCATCAATAGGTATTTTGACATGTACAGTGTGTGTGTAGAAGCAGGGAATGGTCTGAATTTTGAATTTTGCCACTTATTCAATTTCAGATTGGAAAATTTTGGACAACGACTTGAAGGATGTCAACGACAATCGGAAGCGCTACTACTCCGCTCGCGCTCGCAAATCGATCGAATGCCACAACTGTAGAATGCCCGGACATATGTCCAGAGCGTGCCCCCTTCCAGCGGTAATGTCGTGTGCCCAAATCCGAACCTTCCAAATCGCCTGCTCATTACGCAAAACGCCCGTTCGTTACACCAGCTACATGTACATGTATATTCATTTGCCTTACAGAAAATCAATCCTTGTTCCATGTGCGGCGAGGAGGGACACCTGGCGCCCAGATGTCCCAATTACAGCTGTTTCGTGTGTGGATTGAAGGACCACGACACCAAATACTGTCATGTCGGTGTGTCCTGTAAGCTGTGTAATCGGCTGGGACATCGTGACGTGGTAAGACCTGGTGACTTTTTACCTAAATGTTATTATTTGTCGTGAATGGTTTGTTGTTGTTTTTTTTCGCTATGTATTTTTTTTTTTTTTTTTGAGGGGGTGGGGCAAATATTATTGTTTTCTCACCCTATCTCTCGTGGTTTCAACTTAAAAGGTATAAGGGTGTCAACTCGTTATGGGGCTCGAACCGACGAGCCTCTGATCCGAAAACAGTTGACTTATTTATTCAACTAACAGGGTAGACAGTATGATTCAATGAATTATAATATATTGCAAATCGGTTGCGTTGTTTTGTATGTATAACACATAACTTTTATAACAGTTACTGCTTCAAAACATATAGAATTAAGTGACTTAGCAAGACCACAGGAAAAAGTGATAATATAAAAATTCATACATGGTTCACTGCATGTGTAATTCACTCTTCAGAGAAGTAATACGTGTAACATTTGATTATCTGTAACCAATCATGTTTTTCTTCTTTTTTTTTACGCAGCAATGTCCCGACAGCTGGAGAATTTTTCACGCCACGGTATGTTGATTTGCTAATTAGCTAAAATTTGGCAAACTTTTGGTTGGTTTTAAAATATCAACGGTGCCTAATTGCTGATAATTATTTATTGATATTTATTTTTCCACTTTTTTGTTCGTCAGACGATTAAAGACCAACATAAGAAACTCGTTCAATTAAAACCCCGACAAACCAGATCTTGTTACAACTGTGCAGGCCAGGGTCACTTCGGACACGTAAGTGTTTTCTTTTCACATTTCATGTGTATCTCAGTTGTTAGTGTCGACGTGGCGTTCCAGAGAACTAGTTTGTAAACTGTGGATCCATGATCGGAAAATTATTGGTGATGCAAGCAGAAATAAATATGGAAAGACATAAAGGGCATGTCCCAAGGCAGTGGATATGGTCACAGTCTACTAAGCGGGTGGTCCCGGATTCGATTCCCGGCGCAGGCTTTCGTTTATTCGATCCTTTGGTACTGGAATGTGCCCCTCACACATTGCTACAGCGACACGAGGGGTACAATAACCTCCTGTAGTGCTATTCACTACAGTGATCCGGGGGGAAAAAAAATGTCCCTCAACAATCGAGAAACATCAACATGTTTGGTCAATTAAATACAGATTAATTTTATTTTTATTAAATTTTTACATTTGTCAAAACCTCGTCAAAACCTAAAATTTAGAATAAATGTAATCGTTTATTCTAAATTTTGGGTTTTGATGATGTTCGATTCCCGGCGAAGGCTCTCGTTTATTCGATCCTGGGGTACTGGCGAAAATTTGCCCTTCGCATATTGCCTAAGCTACACGAAGGGTACAGAATCTCCTGCAGTGATATTCGATCAGTGAAGGGAATTGCCTAAAAAAAAGGCTAATGCCTGTGGTCGAGTGTCTTTAAATTTTCTATATTGAGTGCCATCAATTCCATTAATAAAAATGTTTTTGGTGATCTTCTAGGAGTGTTCAAAGGAAAGAACGCTCGATGCAGGAAAGATACTGCCAAACAGTCCCGCCTTATCTGAGAAATTCGTGGCAGCGAATGGCCTGGGTCACCACAGAAAAAATGGTTAGTTTTAATTTCTCGAAATGAGTTCCGTGTTATTCGTTTTTCCTGCGATTTTAAATTTTATTTTGAAAATGATTTCAGACAACACATTTGCTTTTTATTACGAACAGTCATTTAATTACCTAATTTCGTGTATTTTTAATGTAAGTTAAATTTTAATTGTACATTATATTCCGTCGCTAGTTCGCATTTTTTAATGCTAATATTTTAAAGCAAATTATAAGAAAATAGGATTTCTAACATTTGAGGCGGTTAACATGGAAGATAAAGGGTCCGTGACCAAGGATATAAACGGCAACGGTCACGGCCCTTCATCTTCTATGTTTTACGTACGGCTCCTACGAACATTCCTTCATTGAGGCGGTTAATTAAAGCAGAGTGGTGTAACTTGTAGTTAAACTATATGTCAAACTATAGACTCAAAGGGTGAACGAAGCCAATACGTTTATAAACCACAGACAAAAGTCAGCGCAAGTTTCCAAATACGTATAGTAAAACATCTCGTTTCCCATTTGGAGAAAAATGGAGTTGCACAACTATGGCTTTGCCGCTTCATGTATAGACATCAGTCATTTATAACTGTTTTTATTGTTTTCTGCGCTAGAATTACCACACGCTAGGAATTGGGAAAACAACAGAAATTTCAAAGGACACTCATCATCGAATTATGAACAAAAAAGAACGAGAGGCTCGCATCAAAGATATACTGGGCATTACAGATGAATGCGTTAGCATCCAGTTTTCACAGAAAGTTTTTAAAAAAATAGCGATGGCCATGATTTGATTATATCTCTCAAAGATAAATTGAAGTTTTGTGTATTTTTTTAATGTGCATTTGTAAATTATTTTTCGAAGCTATGAATGCAATCCTAACCATGGAACTAGTTGATGACAATTTCATTAATTTATGAACAAATAAACAAGTTCGCTACATTTTATTTTGTTTGCTTCGATTTGCTAGAAAAATATAGGAATAATGTTCGAAGATTATTTCGACAAAGTAGTACAATACAAGTGAGAGATGACATTGGCTGTTTATTTAACTATTTTACAGTAATGGTGAAAATTGCGTGTTTTGATCGTTCATGCAAACAAAAAACCCGTTTTGCACAAGTACATGTAACGGTTATCTTTTATCATAAAAAAGGCAACACAAGTGGTAGACTGCATCCGCATAAATAATGTGGATCGTACGTAAAAATAATTGTTGCAGAATTGTCGTGCGATTATTTTCCCCCGTGTATGTGCACTCCATTTGTGTATCCTTCGATGCTAATGTCATCAGCGGCACTTTTCGGTTTACTTCAGCTGAACGTAATACCATTTATCGACTGAAAAAGCAACAAAAAAAAATTTATTTCTCAAATTTCGAAATACACGCGTAACCCGGAAACAATAAGTACCAAGCTACCATTTGTTTGATGTTCTGCGTCATGCTGCAAGATTCTAAATTATTGCTCTGCGGCTTAGTGCTTTGCGTCATACGTGATATCATAATACCATTTACCGACTGAATAAGCAAGAAATATTTTTTTATTTCTCAAATTTTAAGATACATGCATTACCAGGAAACAACAAATACGGAGCTACCACTTGTTGAGTGGTCTGCGGCATGCTCGATTTAAATTGAAATTAACATACAAAACTGTTTTATTTCTCAAATTTCAAAATACATGCTTTACCCGAAAACAACAAATACGAAGCTACCAAGTTGGGTGCTCTGTGCCATGCTAGATTTAAATTACTCGCATGTTCTGTGGTTAGTGATTAGATTTATGTTTAATTTTAGCATTCGTGATCACAAAAAACCATTTACCAACTGAAAAAAAGCAAACAAAAAAAAATTGTTTTATTTCACACATTTCGAAATAAACTCTGAAAGAACAAATACGAAACGAAAAGGAAACAAGTTCCGGTGCAGTACTATAGGGGAAAGACTAACAAGAGTCTGGCAAACTTAAAACCACATTAACAAACAATAGAGCATCGTACGTGTAGAGTTGGCTTGACTCGGTTCGTCTTTCCCCTTCGGTACTGTACCGGAATTTTTTCCCTTTTCGTTTCGATGTTCAGTCAAATGACTGAATAATTCAATCGCTGAGACCCCAAGCGGTTAATGTTTTTGATTTTCTGTCCCATAAGATTTAAAAACGAGACATGCCCGATTTAAAAACTAAAGACAAACGAGACATGACCGATTTAAAAACAAAGACAAAGGATACATGCCCGATTTAAAAACAAATACGTTAGTGAGCTAACAAACATCATTTGTTGACAGCAGATTCAACATAATATTGTCATTCATATTAAATACACATAGCGGGACCCGCCACATCATCGTATCACAATATTCTTACTACTAGGTTCCAGCGGAGCGGCTGGTCCGGGATTCGCCGTTTTACCGACAATTTCCAACGCTTGGTCACGAGTAATCTTGAAAGTTGAGTTCTGCAGCTCAGACAAGTGTGTCCTATCGAGTAAAAAAATACTTCTTTAATATATAATGATCATTTCCATCTGGTTGGTGTACCTAATCTTGGTTGCAACGAACCCTCGACAGTTTCTGCGCAATAGGCACGCAAATAAAAGGCAATTCAGATTATTCAACATTAGTCAAACCTTTCAATTTCTGTTGCTTCTGGGCGCTTAATTAATCCTTCCCACGCTTTATGAGTTTCCTCGATAAGATGCAGCGCGAAGTCCTAAAAATATACATCGAAAAAATAATGACTATGGGCAGACAGTATTGCTAATTGAAATAACTGATTATTTGGTAATTTTTAAGCTTCCAGAAAATAATTCACAACATACCCTATTCTTGGCTTCTCCGTTGAAAGCAAACTGGTTCGGTGGCTTACCATCGGGGATCTTATAAATTTTGAACCATTCATGAGTGGCCTGTATAATAAAAATACAAGGTATAATTAACTTTAAAATTCTCATTTTTTAAATCTGTATACACACATTTTTCGCCAATTTAATGTATTCAATATTAACACAATAAAATCCTACTTTTAAAAGGCCTGGATAATAGTCTTCAACATCTTTTATATCTGAAATATAAACACACGTACAGGAAATTTAATGAAAATTGCTAACTGAAAAATATTAATATTTTGTACTGGGGCGACCCGATACTTGTGCCCATCTACGAGTATCGGGCACAGCCGATGGTGGACTATCGGGCCCCAATCCAGAGAGCGAGAGGTTAAGCCCAGAAGGGCAAATAGTCATAGCCATTCTCGTTCCGGATCTTGTAGCCACTAGCCACTGCATCTGAATTTGTATGTTCCGTATCTGTATCCATCATCCATGCACATCGAATAAATAATCAAGTTCATCTGCAATCACAAGTGTCCTCATCATTCAGTACTCCTCAGTACAAATAACGCACCATTGACTTTCGCCGCCATAGGATCCTTGATATCAATCGAGATTATTTTCCAATCGGTTTCACCTTTTTAAGAAATTGGTATATCAAGTTTAGATTAACAATGATTTTTACGTGTACATTCTGATTATTATCTGATATTTTTGTTTTAGTGATTCGTATACCTTCGTCAATTAATCCCATGACACCTAGTACTTTAACCTGCTTTACTTCGCCTCGCTTGGCCACCTTTAAAGATAGATAAAAATAAGATTTCGTTAGAGCTAGAAAAATCACCATATTTCTCAGAGAAGCCAAAAGTCCTGAGATTGATGGGGAAACCATTAGACGCAGACAGTTGGTGCTAAAATTAATCACCTAAATGAACCTTTTTTTTTCAGTCAGTCGTACTTTTCAAATGAAATCTATCGTTCCAATTACAAAATCGACTTAATAAACCAAAATTCCAATTTTCAATGCATGATCAATTCTAGAAAATCACCTTGAATCCGATCTCTAAAACGTCGATAGGATCGTTGTCTCCCTTTGTACCAGTCGACTCGTCGAGATTTTGAGGATTCTCCCAGGTCTGGATAAAAAAGAGAACGACTGAAAATTAGTTGGGAACACCAACAAAAAGCTATCGAAAATGTCTGCATGACGATGTTTTGCCGCGACTAGCACCTGAGGTAGGGCGCCATAGTTCCAGATGTAGCCATGGTGGGGGAACACGTTGTGGACGAAGCGCAGTTTCTCCTTCTTGATGTCCTGCTTCAGGGGATTGAGGGGCTCCTCTTTGTTAATCTGAAACGGCAACCAAATAACCCAGGGTTATTAGCATTATCATCCAATGTTAAGATTCTTTCGACGCAGGACGACGTTACGTTCTTGAGGCGACGGTGCCGATATTCCTCGAGGTTGTACGGGAGCCCATTAGAAATTATTACGTACTTCCATTTTTGCGTTGGTCCATCGTGGAATCTCAACCACCATATTGAAAATCTTGTCCGTTGCATTGGCGAACAGGGGGATGTCGTGGAAGGGTGAAATCGGTCCACTTCCGTCGCCTAAAACATGAAAAATTAGCAAAACAAAATAAATTTCCAAAACAAATAAATTATAAACTGCAATCCTGAATATTTAATAATATAGGAGCTGTTGTAGCATAATGGTTGTTTTGTCCCTCGCGTCGTTTCCGGGCCCCGATCCCCCGACACCTGGTGACTTCAGAGAGCAGGAGCTCCCCCTTCCACCGCGCAGTAACTACAAGCCAATCCAACAATCTACTACACCAGGAACCGGGAATTGAACCCTCATCCGCTGGTCGGCGAGAGCACGCTCACAAATCGGCTAGATCGGACATTTTGTAAATATTTATTTGTACGATTTTTTAAAAGTTCATTTAGCACATAAATGAATTTATAAATGCAGTTTTTGCAAGTGCCCAACAGGAATAAATTCGAGCTTCAGTTTTACTCCACATTATGGTTTTTTTTCACTTGTATATTTTTTATGTTTAGCTATCGTGTGACCGCATTAAAAATTGCATTTCACACATTAGCAACTAAAGTTAACGTTAACGTTTGACCTATAAAAGACAAAGACACAAAGGTCGAACCGAAAAAGAACATAACAGATGAACGAATTCAATGTTCAACGAATGATTTATTGACACAATCTTCATTTCCCGGTATCTTCCATACCATAAAATGATCAACTATAAAATAATTTCCGGAAAAAAATTCGGGTCGTCAATGATCTTATCCTCGTTTAAACTTGCGTCGAACGCGTGCGGGCGCCATGTGTAACCGTTATCGTTCAAACGCCAGCCACGTGTTTTGGCAATAGAGTGGCTGAACATCAACGCCAGATACGTGTCCAGAAAAGTCATATCTCGTCACAGTACAAGGCCATCAAAATAATATCATTTTCAATCGCACTGATGCAGGCCAAGTTTGACTGATAGAAAAAAATAATAATCGCTTCCTGAAGCACGGACAATTCAAAGATAATGATCAAAGCTCATCACCTGTCGCCTATCATAAACTCATCACCTTCTAGTTTTTAACACCTGTGCAGCCGTCAATTATTCAACCTACTTCAAGTTTTACCACTGTTAAGTTGTGCAAAATAAATATTACTTATTAGATGAATACCACAATTTATTCGATTACGGCAACAAAATTTTTCATATTTCAGACTCTCCTACTCAAAATTTACCGTGCTGTTAATTTACCGGTTTTGCATCTTTCATTTCTCCGATAATACGATAAGATTTGTAAAGGATGAAAGTAAACCAGTGTATCAACACTGGTTATAAGTCATAAGAGTAGTTTTTTTTAAATATTAGTAGTTAATGTTTGTAGACTTCTCAATTTTGTCAAAATGTTTGGCGCCAAACTGATTTCAGACGGCCAGCAAACCTCAACTGCGAATCGGTTTTTCGTAATACCGGTCTTATGACGCATTCTTGATTCCCAGGATACCGGTCATAGATTCTGAGTGGCACACTATAAGGATAAACTATGAGGATGTCCTCGTCTACCAGCCCACTTTATCCGACCATCAGAAACACATAGTTTCCCCCAAGTGTAATTATATGGTAAAAATCTATTTTTCGTGGCACGCAATGCACAAGATAGTCCACTTTCGAAAAAAGCAACTAGTTTGAGGCTACATTTAGTCACCACGTTCGCATAAAGTGGATTATTGATCCTACACGACAGAAAGCAACGGGGATATGCTATTAATAATTGATAGCGGCGTATGGGGGCATAGTCAGAATAAGTATATATTGTAATACATAGAATCGATCTAATTTGACATGTGCAACACCTAGTAGGATCGTAATTGTGTTTCAATTGGGGACTGATGCACAGAAAATTAAAAGACATAACTGTCCACAATCATCGGTCTTAACATCGATTTATGCCTGCTCGGGGCGACCCGAGAAAAAAACGACAAGTTAGCTAAACCTCATAAATAACGAATAATTAATTAATAACCAAGTATTTGCGACGAAAAACGAAGTCATAAAAGAATAAATCATACTCATGTGTATAACATCGTCAAATATTTAAAAATTTAGAATAATCGCTTAAAAAATTCAATTTTTTATTAAATTAATAATGAATAAATTGAAAAATAATAAAAACAATCAAGCTTGTGGTCCGGTTAGGTTTTAAAAATTAATATTCTAGTGTAAAAATTCGCTTACATTTTGTTTATCGAGGCAATCTGAACAGAATTTATTTTTATGGATCTCCGGGCTATTCATACGTATGTATGTTTGCAGAAGGGAAAACGTATGCAAATGTTGTGTTTAATGCCAACACAGCACATATCAGGCTATGCGACAAACAAGTTTGGCCTTCATGTGGACGGAAAAAAATTAGCGAAAAAAATATTTTATCATATCTTCTCGAAATATTGACAATCGTTTGGAGTTTAGCATCTATGTTAATTACTATCTCATTTTCAAACTTCTCGTCCATAGATGACGCTGCGAAATTCCTCGCAAGTTAAGAGGGCGCTGCGTTACCCAAGTCTTAAGAAAACTGTTGTTGGTTGGTTGGTTAGTCAGTCCAGGGACTGGTTTTAACAGCATGGTGTCGTCTCTGGACCCCGACCCTCGATCCCCCGACACCTGTGTTTTACTAGGCAGAACACTGAGGTGGCCAATGCAATCCTCCGCGCAGTAGCACAAGCCAATCAAACGATCGGCTGCGCTGGGAATCGAAACCAGATCCGTTGGTTGGTGAGCGAGCACGCTACCTCATGAAAACTGTATGGCTGATCAATTTTGCTTCAATGTAGCGAATTTGAGAAAATAAAAATTTCAGCGTTAGGCAATTTTTAAAGAAAGATTAGGTTATGTCACTGTGAGCGTCATGCAGAAAGCAGGAGCAAAAAGTTCTCGCATTGAAGAAAACGGGAACCAAAATATGTTGAAAAACATTGCCCTCCGTCATAAAATCAACGAAAAATTCAACGACACACTGGCGTTTTGCGCAGGCGGATTATAAAAATAACCTTGGACTTAAATTGTTTTAAAAATTGTTTTGAAAACCTGTAATTCGTACAAAAGCTATAATTAGTAATACGAAGTTATCGAAATAGTAGCTTGAATTAAAAGACTGATTTTCGAACACTATCTAATTAACTATTATTTTATAGGCTTTTGCGGACTACTAAGGCTGATGCTTGTGGTCGATAGCGTCTTTAAATTGTTTAAGTTTTATATTTTGTGGGCTGGTTAATTAGCGTGTGTTATTTTCGCCTTATCCGCAAAAGTCAAAGTAACCTAAAAAATAAGCTGAATATTAATTCTAAAACTAGAATTCGCCAGAATCTATTCGTCCATTGCCTTCGGCGCTGTCCCGGGGCCATGTTCCCTTACTTGTTTGATAACAATATTTCCTTATTTAATTATCTCGTTTGTTTTGACGTCAGGCCGCTGTCAAAACTCAAAGGACAGTAGGTAGGGAGCTTTACCTACGTCTTTACTACCAATAGTTTAACAATGAATTTACAGATTTTCATACCATTCTGTAAATATAATAGCCCAAACAGTTATTCCGCCCGTTTTTTTCCGCCCACCGGTATATATTCATTCGTGCCAACACATCATTTCCATTCTTGCCTAGTTGATACCAACTGTTGCAACACATTTGGCAATAGATCTATAAAATATGCAAGCTTGCAGGAAAGCTACATGGTACGTCCAATCAACAAACGAAAAACTGGTTGCGTACAAGTAGGCCAACTGTTTCGGATAGCTATGTTTCTTCCGGTATCCCCTTAGCCAGGGTCCGATTTACCGGGGAGTCGGGGAAAAAATCGAATCACTGCGCGCTCTCTTCTTAAATATTCTATCTTTTAAAAATCGCGGCGCTGCGTCCCCCACCCCGTCTATTAAGACTCTGCTGCCGCTGCCGCC
>JAUJYS010001346.1:0-17770 GCA_033995665.1 Melogona broelemanni | reverse complement strand
GGTACACGTTAAACATCCCTATCTAGGTCAGAAGCTTAGACTAGGCCAAATTACCAGGTCGCCCCCTGGCGGCGTGTGTGTCCCATAAGAATGGTCTGCCAAAAAAAAAAAAAATCGTCCGGAGACGCGCACCGCTCGGCGTGAACGGCGCCCAACCCTTTGTGAACACCACGCCTGTATGTCAGCAGTAGCTAGGACTGAGAAACTGAGTGGTTTTCGGTTACTACCAACAGCGGCGGCGGGGCGACGGCGTCGGGGGAGGGGGGTGGGGACGGGACAAGAATTACGGGGCCATCATGCGCGCAAGCAAGCAAGTCCGGCCGAAGTTCTCGGTAAAACAGGCGGCTACAACTCGCGCAACCGCCCCGAAGGAATGCCAGGCACTTCCGCGAGCAGATAACCATACCGCTGCCGGCGATCTATCTCTCTCTAGTCTCTATATGAGTGAGATGACGTACTTGTGCCTATGACTCCACTCTTCGCAGATCGCTACCCAGTCTAGTCAATGAGGACACCGGATGTTTAAGTTTATAAAAAAAAAATAGTCTGGCGCGGTTACATACAGACAATTATTTTGATTAGTTCAATCTTTTCAAATATGTCAATTCGACTATCAATTCAGTATAGTCTGAACCAATATCCTAAGATCGAATAAACAAGAGCCCGCGCCAAAAATCGATATCGGGACTGCCCGCACCGCAATCGATTTTAATTAGCG
Source organism: Melogona broelemanni (assembly GCA_033995665.1). Classification (NCBI taxonomy): domain Eukaryota; kingdom Metazoa; phylum Arthropoda; class Diplopoda; order Chordeumatida; family Chordeumatidae; genus Melogona; species Melogona broelemanni. The sequence continues at coordinate 17,052 of JAUJYS010001346.1, read as the reverse complement.
GCATTACGAGTTTCCATTTTATTTTAATCGTAGCAACGGAAATGTAATTCTCCGTACCTCGTTTCTATCGAAAAGGAACGATTAACAAAAAATGAAAGAATCCTTCCTTTCATTTTATGTAAAAACTGGAACTGGAAAGGTTCCATTTTTCCTCAGGATGATCGGGAACTAGAACAAGGCTCCTTTCACCAAAGAGGGCTGCTTGCGGGTATATATTGTAGTTGTATCAGGAACTTGTCCAACAATATATGACATCAACATTTTCCTTAAAACAGTAAACAGTTACAATGTTTTGGCTTTGAAAGAACAGAAAGGTCAAAGGTTGCATGAGAATTCGGCGGGGGAGGGTAGTATTTAGCCGCATGTACACCATATCACGTGAGGGCGTTGGGCAATTGAGTGCGCATCGTTCTAAAGCCAAAGAAAATAGATTGCGGGGGCGTAATACAACGACCACGCAAATATGTGGTGGAATTACCAGTTAATTCAATGAGCCCCATGAAACAATCGCCACAAATCGAGTGGCCCTTAAGGCACAAAGTGATCGCCCTATTTCTATCGAATTCTTATTTTTTAAAATTCCATGTTGAAGCATGTGACATCAGCCCGACCAAGAAGTATCTAAATAGCCGTCTACCGTCTGATCACATGCCTTTATTTGACTCTCCATTAATGGAGGAAATTTTTTTTTTTGACAATCTGTGATCGTCATCATTGAAGTGAATATCACTACCGGTATTCTGACCCCTCTAATCGCCTTCAAATGGCAGATTATGGAGGGGCACATAGGGGACATACAGACAGTAGATAATCGCATCATTTCTGCACTATTTCAGGGAAAACAATTGATGAAATCACGATCCTGACTGTTAAAAGAACAGGCGATCTCTCAAAATGCTTGCCTATGCTTTTGACCCAGTTAGGTATCTTTAAGGTGTATATAACAAAGTACAGAGTCCCACGACTTTGCTTCTGTTCCAAAGGAAGGCGTGAGTACGATTTTTATTCCACTTACTCAAAATTTAGCCCCGAATATCTCGATCGGAAATTAAACCCGCGCCAAGGACCATAATTGACGAATAAGCTAACCACTATGCCACACGGCGCCTCTTCGGCGCTGTCCCTGACCATGGTACCCTATTTGGAAAGTGAATAGAGAAATGGGTTCGGTACAGCGCCGTTTCGACTTATAAGACGTCCTAACTCATCGACATCAAAGACCGGTTTTCTACTATTCAGTTGTGGAAGGGTATGCTTGCAATTATTAATGTTTTATATTCTCTGTCCGAGACGTTGAATTCTATGTAATATTTGGAAAGTGTTTGATTTCGGAGAAAACCTTGTTTTCTCCTAGTGGGTTGGCCGTTATTTGACAATAATGAAATCAGTATGCTGCGGTAAATATCAGTAAAACAATCATTGAAGTACGCACAAGCATTATCCGTGAAATACAGTAAATAAAATGTCGTCTTGGATGAAAATTCGACGAGGGTCGTAGTTAGATTGTGTTTTGTATTGTCATCAACCAGTTGTTTGTCAGGGGAAAATACCTGGTAGAAGTAGTATAAATCGAAGGAAATACACAAAGATATAAAAGAATGCAGGCATGTCCTTCAACAATCGAAAATATAAATATATATTTGTTCAATTATACAAATACAGAAGTAGTATAGATTCTTTGCCTTTATTTACCGCTACACACAGAGTTCAATATTTACCTATTTCAAAAGCACCGATACAACATTTTCAACCAAACTTATTGATTCTCCCCACAAAGATCAACCCAGCAAACTGAACGATCCACCACTTTGAATCCCCCACCCCCACTCTACCGCAAAGGGTCCTTGTTGACGCGAACGTGGTTTTGCACCGGCTAAATGTCATCACGGTGTGGGTGCACTCTTTCGCCGACCCCCACCCCACACCCCCTTAAGTCTTCTCTTTCCCGCAACGCCTCTATCTCAACCAGCAAAAACGGAATCCTAATAACAACGCCCACAAGCAAAGCTGTTAAGCCAGAATGATGTAACTGCACTGACTCGTTTAAGACGTAGACAACGTAGAAAAATAAATATTTAACAAATTAGTTGAACTAGTTGAATAGAGTGCGATATTGAAATACTTTTCATCAGTCAGTTACAGGAGAAAAACGTTTTTAGCGTAGAAAAAGCTTAAAGCTGGCTTGAGATCAGGCTGGGAAAGGAACAAATAAATTGATACTGTGACACCATTGTTGGGTTCGTTCCTTTTAAAAATGACATTTTTCTTGGTAAGGCCCTTGCTCGAATATTGTAGCTCCATTTGGAATCCTCGTCAGGTGGGACTCGTAGGGGAAATTGAAATGGTTCAAAGAAAGGCTGCTAGATTCGTTAGCAGTAGATTTGGTCGAACAGACAGTGTGACGGACATGCTATCAAAATTATGGTTGGAATCGTTACAAGACCTTAGAAAAGATATTAATATTAGACTGTTGGTTTGCATCCCGAAGGGAGATTGTGATGTCAATGTTGGGGAAATTGTCAGTCCGGCAGTAACAAGGGTTAGAAGAGCGGGTCACATCAGAATGGTGAATGTGCCACTATGTAAGTTTGACCCTTACAAACATTCCTATTTCCCAAGAGCATTTCGCCAGTGGAACATGTAGAACTGAATAATCAAAGCATGTAGATGGTTCTGGCTAGAGTCTTGACCAGATGACTACCGGTCACACGAGGACAGGCGATTGTGGTGGAGGGGAAGTTTTGAAAAAAAAAACTACCATTGGTGGCTCGGCGCGTTTTTCACCAGCGGCGGCAGCCGTGAATGATTTCGATCGCGCCATCTTCGTATTTATGTCTCGTTCGGAGTCACCGTACGGCCAAAAATGTCGCCAGCAATCATTTAAGGCAATTAAAAAAAAAAAAAAAACATTTTTTGGTGTTGCTGATTAAAAGAAATATTGAAGGCATAACTTTGATTTCCAATTTTATAATTTAATCGACCTTTTTTCAATATGTTGAATTTGGATAAAATTCTGAAGAAATACAAATTGATTATTATTATTTTTTTATTCACTAGATTGGGAGCACCACAGCACACTAACCCTTTAGTTACAAAACCAATAGAAAGATAAACGAAATATTTCCTTGACAAATGGGGATATGTTTCTCTTGCATAATCTGGACTAACGTTTTCAATCCATACCGCTTCTAAACGGCGAACATCAAACAGGTGAAACTAGAGTCTATGCGCAACCGTGGAAATAAGGGATTGCAGAAAATTATTAGCAGGGAACGAATTGAACGCAAAAAAATCTCACAAATACTTGAGATGTAATGGGGGTAAGGTGATTGTTTGGTGGGGAGGGGTGGTGGTGGAAGAAGGGCGGTTCTGTGTTGAGGAGAACCTCCGGAGATCCCCCGTCTAAACAAGTGGCCGTTCATTTTGGTTCGAACAACGTGTGAAACAATTTTATCTGTATTCGATTTTTGTATAATTAATGTGGTACAAAAATCAACTGATAGAAATAATATGTCTCTCGTAGCCCAGTCGGTATTGCAACTGACTGTGGTGCGGCGGACCCGGGTTCGATTCCCGGCGCGGAGTCTCGTTTGTTCGATCCCGGGGTACTGTTGAAACATGCTATAATAGCAACACGAAGGGCATGTAATCTCTCTTAGTGTTACTATTCATTTATGCGACTGTAATAAAAATAAGAAAAATGAGTTTGTTGTATTTTGGCTTAAGACGTTGATCTTTCAAGATGACATCGATTTTCCATATGCACAGTAATTATTATTTTTTAAATAAGGCGTGGCATTTACAGATAAATAAGCTATTGCAACTAGTTGGATGCTTACATCTGAGTTTGAAAAAAAAAATTTAAGAATAATGAGTGCGAATGAGTTTAAGTTAGTCTAAATTAGTGTAAAGTATTTTGACCTAAGAATTTGACCTTTAAAAGTGACACCGAGTTCTTTAAAAAAATGACGTATATAGAAAGATGGAAAGATGTTAGCTCTTTTTTTCCGACGTGCTGACATCGGAAAGGCCGCGCGGGTTTACACGGGGGATCAACATGCGGTCTTAAGGAGGATGTGAAATGGTGAATAAGTTATGCTAAATGCGCCGAATAAGTACAGGTGATAACTACCTCGGCGGAGGGCGAGAAGAAGCAAAAAAAAATGGCACCGCCGCGCCAAAGGTACACATACATGTACAAGGAATGGCTAGGAGAAACGCGGACATGAAATACTACTTCAACGTATTTCTTCTTGAAAAAATTGGCTCACGAACTTCAAAGGGTGGGCGGAGACGACGAAAGGCCCAAGTCGTGACCAAAACGGAAGCTCTGTAGAGAGAGGAGTCGACCATCCTGGTGGTAGGATGAAATAAATAATTGGAAGCTGTTTTGTTCTGCCTCTTGCAAGTCTTGCAACTGGGAGTGGGATTTATCCCTACGCAAGGTGACATCACTGACAGCTAATCAGGTTTCTAGTAGTATTTCATTTAATTTACTTTTAAAATTCCATGCCGACACACGTGACGGCAGGCTGACCTGAAGATTTTGGAAAATATTTTTTAAACTATCTAGGAAAGCGAAAGTAAAACTAGTTGGAAACGTTCAGACCACCTAAACGTTAGCCCCGAGGGCACAGGAGCTAAGCAGGTATGCGCCTAAAAATGATATCGATATATCCCATCAAAAAACCGACTCAACCGATAAAAACCCTTTTGCCCCCAAATAGGACAGACATGACATAACTACGAGGTAACATTAATCCTTACATCCCCTACGCGCGATCGTAAATCACTGTTCTATATTATTCCATTGCTACTTCAACGAAAATTCTGTGTCGCGGCCCAACCTATGTTACACGGACAGTTTACCATGTACATCTAAAAAACACATGCATCTGTAGTTAGCTATGCAGACGTTAACGTACGATAAACCCAAACAAAAATAGTCACCAACCAAATTTGATAATTTGATACGCACTGCTGTTATGCCACCAGCATTCCAGCAGTGCAATGCAAATGCAAAATTGGTGTACAGGCCACGACGAATTTGTGTTCAAACATTTCGCGTAATGTGCGGGGATGTCATTGCGGTACGGGGTACCTCCTCCTCTCAATAAAAAATGCGAACCACTTTTTCTTCTAAAATAAACAAGAATTTGTATCGGATTTCATCCCAGCACGATCCTATATACATGTATACCGATGGCCATAGCGCGCCAGGCGGCGCTAGAGTTTAGTTGAGTGTGCCCGCCCTATCGGCAAAGAGACGAACTACAGTATGTTGTGTCCACATCGTACCCATATTTCAACACAGTCAAATGACAAAATCGACTTGCAAGGAAAATTTGAAGTAATCTTTGCACCACAAAATTTTCTAACAACCCAATTTCATAACAACTTAAAACAATCCAAGGTATATACAGTAAGAACTCAGAAATAAAATTTCGAGACGTACATGTACATGAAAATTCGCCGAATCGAGCGAAAAACGACGAATGAGATTGCTCAATTAAACACAAAATGATAATGAGGGAAAATGTGTTTACGAAAATGCTCACTAAATGTCATCCGGGGCCAGACAATTTTGGGCACGGCGTTTATAGATCGCTTCGCTTAGGTAGTGATTGGGTCTTGCGCGAAAAATAAAAAAGAGTGGGTATTATTTATACGTATGCAAATCTGTCGATAACGACCGAGCGCATAAATATATATCCCCCCGCGGACCGGCGGCCTCTATTCTACGAAATGTAACGTCACACGGCGGGTATACTGCATGTACGGCGCGCACATACATTTTTAAGTATTTACATGTACATGTACATCGTAAATATGGTCGAATGCATGGTTAGGCTTGCAAAATGCGAGGAAGTTGTTTTATCCACTCTTGGCGCAATTTGTTTTCTGGTTGACGAAAAAATGTGGGACAAGATCCAACAGGGCAAGCTAATCCTACTGAGACCTCCAGTGATCATGGAAAGGAAAAATTGGATAGGCAGTGCTGGATCAAAATAGGTGCTCGTGGTATAGCAGTTAGTGTATCCGTCTTCCATGCCCGTGCTCTCGGGATCAATTCCCGATTGAGACCTCAGTAATTTTTCGAGCGAGAGAAATTTGTACACACGCGCCATCCTTCCGAATGGAAGTAAAGCCGTGCGACCCTTGTACGTGTGTTGTCAGGTGCACGTTAAAAATCCCTACCTAGGTCAGAAAAAGCATTGAATAGAAGCGGTAAAGGAACGTCTCGTTCCAGAGAATTTGCCATTAAAGACAGGAATAGTCCAGGCACCGTAACGAAAAAAACAAAACCAACGAGGTTTCCCCTGAATCATGAGCAATTTTATCACTATCATTTCTTTTTAGCTTGGATTTTAGATGCGGCCCGCAGTCTGAAAACGTTGGCCACCGCCAGGCTGCGGTAATCCTACACATAGCCGTTCTCTCCAAGAATAAACTCGACGGGGGAGTCGCGATGTTTAAGTATTAATAAATTACCGTATCTCGGAAACAGTCAAATTACTCGCAAATTCAACGTATACGAGGACGGACACCGGCGTAGCAACGACGACGCCAACGAGCAAAAAAAAAAAAAGGTCGATTCAAAACGAGATGTGGGTTGATCGCTCGGTGTGGCATGCATTGCAAACACACACACACACACTGACGACACTGAACCCGATACTACATCAATATACCCAAACGGAACCGAACTGCGCCAATCCGTGCAAGTGGACGATTTGTATTGTACGAGTACTACACATTTTTACTCTATTTTCTCCACCAAATGTAATCTGGAATTTCTTAGCAAATATTCTAAAAGGTTAATGGTTCTAAAACTCAATAGTGCGGTATGGATGGAACGATGGTATTAATCGATAGTGTGCAATGACAAATAAAACGAATTTATCAGTAACATAATCATAACATTTTGTAACATAAAATTTCTGGTGGAAAAAAAATGTGCGATCATTTGGCGAAATATAGGTTCGGGGCCACTCAAGAAAAATTTAACTCAAGAAATATAATTAATGTATAATTTTATCTCAAGAAATAAAAGTATTACGTTTTGTGCTTCAAATTAATGCGCTTTTAATATTTTGCATATTCCATTTGCAATCTCGTTTATTATCGTTCCGGTTAGACGATTTTCCCTATGTGCACCTCGTCATTTTGGATTTTAGTGCTCATAAAACATTCAAAATTTAACTGATTTAGGTGATTGTTCGTTGAATGCTCCTACGAACATTCAAAATTTAATTTGTTCATAAACCAGATTAATCAGATCTAGTGTGTAAATTCAACAACTGCCATATTAAAATGGGGTTTTGACCTGCCAGTCCTGATCAGTCAGACATTGCAATTTTATTTGGTTAAGGAGAAAAATTAATTTAAATAAAAATGCAAACACAGCATGCGAATACATGTAAATTCGAAAATAAGCAAATATAAAGAAGTATAATGGGTTAGCCATAATTTCGACTCGCCAACATGACGCATTTATTTAGCCTAGACCTTTATTATCCAAATTCCGGTTTGTTGGTTTTCTTCTATGTCACGCGGCACGCCCCCGGACCGCAAACGGGGTCGTGCCGGATCGTTTCGACCAGCAACCCCCGACCCAATGCAAGAACGACGACACGCGAGAAACTGGGCAGCAAGGGCATTCCGCGCCCCTCCTCATTAGCCACCTGACCCATGCACATATACTGTGAACCGGACAGTCGTTGACCCATTTAAATCGTACTGTACAAACACACGAATCCAGTACTTCCAAGTGCGAAAGAGTCACGCCTAAAAAAATTAAACACAAACCAACCGTTTAACATCGGCTTTATCGATTTGGTCATCAATCCTATATAATCATCGCCGGACCTGTTGCTTGCTTGTGAAAATTGGGCAATGACCAATGCCACCCAAGATGCAACAAGCGGATTGCAACCGGGAGGTAGGTCTTGAGAGGGAAAAAAAAGCAAAACTTGTATCTCATCTTAACGGCGCCATTTTTAGGCAACTGCGTTTTTTGAACACGCCTAATACAACGATGGCAAAAGATTTAGAATAACTATGACATTCGGTTAAGTAATTCTAAATTGAAATTTAATCATTTAAGTGTCGATGACGGAACCATCACGTTAGATACATTTGCAACTATTAAAGATAACTTAATATTAAAAATAAAAACGTGACACTCAAGTCACGCAACGAGACACAGCACACACACACGATTCTGGCTAAAAAAACCTCTAATTTCGATATGGATCTAGGATTATTCATAGCATTTGCAAGCGTTTGCAAATTTTCAAAAGTGATCAATTTGACAAGAGATGAGCTTTGGACTACTGTTGAGACTTTCGCTAGTCTCTACAACTTATTTTCAAAAGCATTTGCAAGCGAACCAATAGAGTATTAATGCACGGCTTCGCCGGTGGTTGCGTTGTCGGCGTTTTTTTTAAATGTCGAATGCGAGATCAGAAAAAAAAAACGGATTTCTTAACGATACACGCACGTGTAAAACGACGCACCCTTTCGCATTTCAAACGTCGTAAAGGTGTAATCCTTGAAGTGTTATCTACTTGTATAGTAGAGGCCGAATTCAAATTTAACACCAACTCCTACGCCAATATGCCTACACTGCTACACACACGGCCATTACGTAAATTTATGCCGCGTAAAAGCGTTTAATCATCTCATTGATTGCAGCGGTCGATATCGATGGACATGCGAATATGACCGTGGTTTAATGATCTGGAAAACAGCTTTCTGGTCTTGCGCAAGAAACTGGCACACACAAGAGAGATCTATCTATCTCTAAGCTGGCCTTAACAACTGAAACGCAATCACTATCCATCACGCGGAATGTATGTGATGCTCGGGTAAACAATAAACGTACCAAAGAAATAGAAACACACACACGTTTCTGTTAATGTTATGTAAGTCACTAGGTCCGACACATATTTTTTAATAGTTGCACGGGATTTGTCCAGTCATCGCTGGTATTTATTTGAAATTATTACACACCCACCGGGTGCAGCGCCACATGAATTATTGCGACTACGGTAATCCAATTCCAATCAAACATGGCGACCGACCGATACCGTAGTTTGCCAAGAGTGACAATGAGAGACTTTGGCCAGATGGCTCCAGTAGCTAGTTTCTGCGAGCGTCTCATATTTTATGTGGTTTAAATCATTTTTAATTAATTTAATTGATTTAAATTTTTCAACCTCTGATCAAAGATTCAAATTCGAAGATTCAAAAACATTATCGACCTTTTCGGCCTTTTGTTCAAGTTCACAATGTTCGTGCAAGCGACTACAGTGTATCTACAGGGTGTCTACCCCAATTGAAATATTTTATCTGTGGGTTTAACCTAAACAAGGTGACATATCCACGGGACAAAACGTAAAAGGCTCATAACGAATTTATTTTGAAAGATTCATAACGAGACGTAACGGCCCCACGCAGTGATTTTTTCGAAACAACTCCGAAAAATCACTGGTGCAAAACGCATGAACGTAAACAAACGCAAAAAACGTAACAAACGCAAGTGACGGGTTCCCACAAAAAGTACAGTATGATCTCAATTTTTTTTTTTTTTTTAAAGGCTAAATATTTTTCACATGATGACAAGTAAATATAAGTGTAGGTGAGAGTGGAATGACACTGAGATGCGAAAGGACAAAAAACAAAAAATACCAGTGTCAACGCTACCAACATAAGTGCAGATGCTGGCATATGGTTGGTGAGTACCCCGTAAAACTATGCATAAAGCATCGTTGTTTTGAAACTAATGTCTCAAGAAAATAAAAAAGTATATCAGATTTGGACTAAACATAAAAATGCTTTCACAATATACTTTAATAACAACAACAAAAAGTTGACGAACTCTAAAGGCGGTCGCGCCATTGAAATGAGAGAATAGAGAGCGCAGGAGTGGGGAGGTGGGAGGTGGGAGAAAACGTCAGAAAAAAAATTCCACAAGACTCATAATAAAAAAGAACGAAAAAAGGAGAAAAAACCAGGCCTGCTAAGACATATTTCTCTTCGGTTGTCATTTTTTTTTTACGAATAAGAGCATAAACGCATTTTTGCCGTTGTTTTGTCAGGGTACTCAAGATCTTCGCTGTTTTATGCATATGCGCATAATATGCACGAAGGGCAGCTCTTTGCAGGATAGCTTCCAGAGACCTTAGCTTCGAATCTGTGTTCTTCAGAGAGTGACCATAGAGGACTAGCAGTGTTGGGTAGGAACGGAACAGTTCCATTCTTAGGAATTGGTTCCTTTTCTGAGGAACTCTTAGGAACTGGTTCCTTTTCTGAGGAACTCTTAGGACCTGGTTCCTTTTCTGAGGAACACTTAGGAACGCCAATGTTCCTTTTCCTAGGAACGAACATTAGGAACGGTTAAGTTCATTTTTTAAGGAACTGGAACGGAGGTTTAATTTCGGTATACAGGGTACCTTTTGCCATCACTTTCCATTTTCAACGAGTACAATTTTTCAAAGTATGCCGACATTGGAATAATTTTACAACATCAACCATACATTGCTAAATATATATTTTTCAATTTTAAAATATTCGTTCAATTAAGTACCAACGATAGGGTGATGCACCATGTTCTCAAGAGGATAACCATTGGGCAGAGGTATTCGTATGACGATGCTGCTGCTGATCGTAAGGAATGGCTGAGCGCTGAGTCAGTGTTTCTGTTGCCATCCACACACACTCACACACACACGCTCACGGGACGCATTCCAAGTCCACTTTTTATGTAACCAAATTCTTTTTTTTTTTAAGTTAATAATATAGTAGTGGGCATAACATTCGACTTCAATGGCTCAACACTCTCGCTGCGTCCATTGTTCGCACTTCGTCGAGGAAAGCCGAGGAATTCGTGAAAAGGGCGAGTCAATAAGTCGCCGAACTTCCCAAAAAAAAAATATTATAATAAAAAGTGCGACTCATTTAATGATATAGCAACTGACATGTGGGTGTCGCTGTCCCTCGGACAAGGAATCGTGCATAAACGCGCCGCGCCGACAGGGTCATTTTTTGAGACGATTGTAGGACACTATCACGCTAGGCGACGATCGGTGGCTCCCTCCAACGTCGATATTGAGAGCTGTCATCGCGTTTGGACATCGACGCAACCTTCCTTTTCTTATCAACGTCCAAGGATGTAGGACATTCCATTAAATTCAAATGAAAATGGCCACACGCTCGATGAACTGAGAAAGATTATTTGTCTCTATGACAAAAAAGTCTTAAACCTTTTGTTGAAATTCACAAGGAATTAGTTGGGATAGTGACAGTTGTTTGTCACCAAGTTAGTTCGAAAATTGCGTTAAAAAATTAAATGACTGCCGCACCGAACTCAAGTTATTTTTGTTATTTTTTTTTTTTAAATCGACGGAACAGGGAACGTCTTCGTTTCTTTGGAACAGGAACGAGGAACCTCTTCGTTCTTTTTTATTTTATGGAGAAACAAGGAACGTTCTAGGTCATTTCTTTAAGTCGGAACGAGGAACGGGAACGTGTTCCTTTTCCACAAGGAACGCACACATTTGCTCATTTGCTACGTGGAGCAAAACGATACAAATAAGACAGAAAAAGCCAAGACGCCACCAACCCAGGCTCCAATAATCGAAGCACCCCCTTCCCCCTCCCTAAAAAAATTCGTTGTATAATGACAAGTGAGCTAACAACGTATTGTGCGTTCAATTGTCACGCATGTACCTCCACAGAAACGTATTGCCTTCAGTATACTGTAGAACGAACGTGGTGGTGATGGTGGTGGTTGCGTTGAAAATTCCCCCCCCTCCTCCACCCACTGCCGAAGTCAAATCAATCCGTAACCAAAAATGTGCCGGTGAGTAACAGATAGGTGTACATATGGATAGTTGCCGAGTCATCCTTCTCGGAAATTTCGTGGAAAAAATCATATTCTTTCGACAGAACCAGAGAATACCGAAAAAAAGAACCGACGACAATGGAAATTGGAAATACGTGTGGTCGATGCAATTTCGGTGTCCTAAAAAGGAAAGCCAAGATGGCGGCGAGCAGAAAAATACGTTTTGGAAACAAAAAATGAAATGAGGAAACTCGAGCTACGAGCTTAGGATACAAGTTTTCAATACGTAATTTGATAGGCATACCTTGTGTTGTCATGGCTCGTGGTGGCATAGCATGAGCTTGCCATTCATTGGAAATAGAACTGGTTCGATTCCCGGTGCGGGCTCTCGTTTCTTCTATATCGATCTACTGGTGAAAATGTGCCTCTCACATATTGCCATATCGACACGAGGGGTACAGAATCTTCCGTAGTGATACAGTATGATATAAGGGCTAACAAAAAATATTTGTGAACATTACACCTCTCGGCATTTTTTAGAAACATTTTTTAATCGAAGTAACGGAAAAGTTCCAGGTTCTATTTGAAAAAGCACTACAGTAGGAACGACTAGGTTCCTTTTAATTGACGTATGAACTGGAACGGGAACGGGTTCCTTTTTTCATGGGACGAACGGGAACTGGAACGGGTTTTTTTCTAGAATGAACGTACCCAACACTGATAACGAGGTGTCTCGTGAGACGTCGTGCATATATGAACGTATCTCGATATCAATGAATAATATATTACGCTAACGTAGGACGATGTAGCCGTAATTGGAAAACTAGAATCGCGTACACAAAAAAGTTGAACCGTAAAATCGAAGAAATAAATTTAACATCTTTCGTTCGGTTTGAAACAAAATTGAATTCGGGTGAGCTGAGCAACTTCTACTCTCCCCCAGCACCAACCACCCCCATATTTTCTCGTTCTCTTCCTTTCAAAATGCAACAATCATAGTGACACAAAAGCAATTGTTTTCTTCATATGTACAAACTAGTTCTTGGTGTTGCGCGAACAGATTTTTTTTTCGCTAAATTTGTTTCGGGGTCACCAAACCGCGGATAGACTGATACGTACGATAGAAAAAAAAAATGATTTTTTAAGGTGAACGCTTTTCATAATAAGGAAAAAATTGTTTCGGTGTGAAGAGTTCTTTGCTATGAATTGTTGTCGAATCCCAATTTTTTTTTAAACCTGACAAATAAATCCTAAAAAAACGACAGAAAATAGAAATATAATTTAAAAAAAGAACGAATTGAATGATGAAATTGATGAGGTGAAGGTTTGATCTTGAAAGTGTAAATGTAAGAATAAATAATAAAAAAAACTGACGATAAGGTCAGTTTTACTTATCGCGTATTTTCATTGTTATCTTTTAAAAAAATGATCGCTTCACTCATTTAACAATATCGATTTTGTTCAGATTCGATTATTTTCATCGACACAAATAATAATCTCATTCTTCCTATGACACCGCAATGGGGCAATGGCTAATCTGAAATAATGATTATTATTCCTGATCACTGTAGTGAATATCAGTACAGATAATTCTGTACCACTCGTGTCGCTATGGCAATATGTGAGACAGACACTGTAGGGCTGAGAAGGCGTAGAAATAAAAGTATAATTGTTCAACGATTTGTCAATTTTGGGTTTACATGTTGAATCCAGGAAACGAGAACGACTGATCTTTCTTTGGATCGGATTTAACCAAAGCTTGATCCACCGGAAAGATTGACAAAAGCATTTGAGAGTAACATGCAGGGGCGGACTCACTCCCAAAGGGCCCGGACGAAAAATTATGCCGAGGGGCCCTTTTGGGGGCCCAGTGGGGGCTTTTTTGGTGCGGGGTGCCCCGTCGGATATGTTTTGAGGGGATGCCCGGGCGGAATTTACCGCCATTCCGATTTATATGAAGTCCGCCCCTTGTAACATGGATCAAAACAGTAACATTTCTTTTGATCAACTCTGGGCATTCCGACAAGATTATGCCAGGAACGACGAATAGTGATTCTTTCGTTTCAATAGCACAAAACTACTGTATCTTATGAACGGATCTTTCGAGAAAAAATAAATCGGTCCCTTTATCCGTTTCACCATTCCATGCATGGGTTCATCGTCTTGATCCGAAATTGCCGAAGACATCCCCTACATTATTGTTAAAAGTTCCACGCAAAAAAAAAGGTAAGCCCAAAATTGTGTTCAAGCAGTCTACAATTTCACGATTCTTCAACCTCATTGGTTTTATTTATTTCGTAATTTTTGTGGGTCATTTAGGTTTGAATCTTCAATTCTTCGCATTGGTCGTTATCTTTGAGGGTCTAGTTCATAATTTTTCTTTATTTCCAATCACTGCGGTGAATTACAATAGATCCGATGTTGTACACCTCGTGCTGCTATAGCAATATGTGAGATGCCCATTTTTACATGATCGAATAGATGAGAACCCGCCCCAGGGAATCGAACCCGGGACTGACGCACCGCAGTCGGTTGCGATACCGATTTGGCTACGAGTCGTAGTAGAAGACTCACAGTAGTCGAAAAATACACATTGTATAATTGTCCAATTTAGCTGCCCAAAAAAGTAGACTCTGGGTCTCCGGAGTATAATATAGACCCGTGCATACAAGCATGCGCGTCAGTACACCGACTGGTATGGAATAGGAGTGGGTCGGGTTGATATACCTGGTTAATCCCTTGCTGAAGGAGGGGAGCGTGTCACACGGACATACACAAAAAAATGCAGTGGAGTTGCTCAAAGGCGCACTTGACATAATCCAACTTCAATAGAACTGCTATTTAACAGCGCGGTGATCCGCCATCTCTACGTGTGTGCACACGGGGGCCTAAACGCGAGTTCAACGAGTCATGAGAAAACCCACCTTGCCTTTCCACACCAGAGATAATCCGATCCGGGTTCGATCGGGGTGCGTCCTGTAACGGGGGCGGCCACTCGTTCAGTTGTCCAAAACGGGCCACCGTGTGGACGAGCGCCCTTCTTCGCTTCGGACCGGACTGTCCCAAAAGTGTCTTAACAAAACAAAAAGTGGTTTAACAAAATGATTCTTCCCATTTTCTAACGTCATTAAATACATGAAAAAGTTTCCAGATCACAAATTGATGCATTTGGCCTTTATTTAAGTAATCAAAAATAATGAATGTGACAAACTCGTATACTATACGAGTAAATTCAAATAGGCACTATAAATTCAAATTGCGTCAATATTATTTTTTGACGTAGAATTATGTCATTCCATTAAGAGGGGTAACTTCGTGTTACGATTTCTTGTGTTAAAAATTAATGTTAATGCGGAGAAAATGTGCCTCTCGCATGCAGAGCGCAAATACGGGGGACAAAATCTTTTTGTAGTTCACAAAAGTGATTTCTTTCAGTAACCAAAAAATATATCGAAAAATCTCAGGAAAATAAGGAAATAACAAAAAAAAATATCAAAACATGTCCCAGACAAACAGTAAACAATACACACCCGCCGTCCCAGCATTGTCCCCAGTCGCGGGACGCCTCTCTCGAATATCTGTGTTTACGATCAAAGTTCACCCTCCGCAATCATTTCCTTCCCTCCCCACCTCATCGCCACATCCCATCAGCACGACCCACCCACCCCTCGCAACTTCTCGTCTTCATTGGGCCCTCGGGGCAGCTGAAAAAAATTCTCTCCATCTCTCTCATGCAGCAGTGTACAGTGGTTGGACAAAATAACGGAAACATATCTGTTTGCGTACCCTATAGAGTTGTTTCCATTATTTTGTCCAACCCCTGTACGTACCTGCCGACATGCAAGCCTACAAGAAGCACAGGTAGACGACGGTTGGTTTTTTTTCCTCTCTTTCCCTTCCCTCGTCCGACCGACCCCAACCAGCGCAGCCGCCCGGACCTCTTAGAAACGCGTTATCATAAACAAGGAACGCGTTGGTCCCGTCAACCCCTCCTCATTCCCGACTCCTCACCCCGCCCACCGTCATCATCATCGTTACTTCTCGGTCAGCACTCCAGAATAGCCGCCCTCGGGTCGATTGCGATCGGCATTTGGCGACCGTGCGTCCTCCGCAGACCCAGTTTGGCCTCCTTGTTCCTCTTTAAGATCAACCCGTTCCAGTTCCCGTTTCTCCGAAGAAGAAAAAAGGAACCGGTTCCCGTTCCCGTTCCTTTTCCGTTAAAATTTCAAAATGCAAATTATAAGACATAACTAATAAGTATATCCTTGGTCAATTTTTATTAACTTGTATAGATAGACACACCAACTTTTTTTTTCTAGTACGCAGTACACTTTTATGGGTTCTGATCGCTCGGCACGATATCTGCTAAATTTCACCATTTCACGAGCTAAGAAATATATCGATTCATTTAATTACCCCGGTGAAAACAATAAAATTAAATTATATACTGAATTTGTTGCTCGCGCACAACTGACCATTTTGCAAAAATAGAAACCGGGTTTTGGATTGGTGCAATTAGGAGTGTATCAGTTATACTTACAACGTACAGTATATATTATCAATAATTGAAGAAAACTATTTTGCTTATTTAATCATGAATTCGAAAGATTGATCACAAATTTATATACGAAAGTAGCCTATATCTGGCAAATTATCATAACGGTTTACAGCAAGATGGCGTTACTAGCTATTCATGCTGATAATTTTAAACTCTCACTTGTATCTTTATAAGCGAAATGTCGTAGCGAAAGCAAAATATCGAAGCAGTTATTAAAAACTTTTCAATAATTTCAACCAATGAAGGCACCCTTTTTAATTTTTTTTAACCAGTTTCAAACTTTCCAATAATTCCAACCATAAATTAAAATCATTTTTTTTTAAACTATTTTTAACTAAAAGAGCTAGAATGCAAACCGAAAATATACAATAATAAAATCATAAATAGTAGTTAAAAATCTGCAAAAGCAGGTACCTTTAGTAAGCTGCACGAATGCAAGTTCTAAAAAGTTGGCATGAACGTACATGTACATGTATACACCCAATCCTATATGCACAACAACTATGCTACTTGTATATAGCATAATAAGGGATACTTGACCCTTTGCATATCACGGCACCTACATGCATGAAGAGTAACTCGAAAAGAAACTCGAAGAAATAAAAATTCTTGACCATGAAGAACGAGGATACGGCAACTTTTTCTT
>JAUJYS010001345.1:0-17773 GCA_033995665.1 Melogona broelemanni | reverse complement strand
CCTAATGGAAGCTCAGGGGTGACACCAGTACCACAGACTAACGAATAAACGAAAGCCTGCGCCGGGAATCGAACCCGAGACCGTAGGCTTCGTAGCCACCGGTTCGTACAAGCTTCCCAGCAGCGGGATTACAGGAACGCGCCACCGCTCCCAGCTTATCAGTCAGTCAGAAAACTACTGTCTAAAAGAAAACTACTTACTAGTCAGAAAACAAAAATCCTTAAAAAAAACACCTACCTGAACCACTTCATTGCAAAACTCCATGCAAATGGTAAACTTCGGATCCTTCTTTCGGTCGTCTTTATGGAACTCGAGAACATAGGTGCCGTCCACCTCCCTCTTCAGATAGACGTACCGACGCTTGAAAGACTAAGATAAGAACGACAGCCATAAGAATCGAGACGATTAGCTTCGCCAAAAAATGTGTCTTTTAGCCAGCAGTTCTGCATCATTGTCAAAAGGTGGACTTGAGCGTAACATGGAAGATATTCTGGCTAAGGATCATCGAATATAAGTACCTTGGTTGCCATGCTGGTAATAAACGTGTCGTTCCGCGATTCGGGACCTTTCAAAAGAAATCCCTGCTTGGTGACCTCTACCCCTTTGAAGTCCACTTCCTGATTGCATAGAAAAGCCATAAAACATTATGTTGATACATTCAATAGTTTTGTCTCAAATTCTCAGATTATATACTAATTTTGCGGATCTTACATCCTCCTTGGGATTGGTGACGGCGTCGACTTCGTACACCTGCTCCTCCAAATTGTCTGGCCTGGAAAGCCTGAACAAAAATGTATTAAATATTATTCGGTTAGTATAAGTCAACGTTCCCTTACATTTATTTCATAGAGCAGTCGCACAAGCTATTTAAAAAAGCTGACTGGTACCAGATGAAAAGTTTGAGCAAAAAAATCTCCAAAGGGTGTGCCCCGGCAATTTTATCCAACAAGGTTGGGGTCTTTACCGTGCGCCTGACAACGTGCAGGCACGAATTCCACGGCTTTAGCATAACGGATTACCGTTGGATTTCGATAATTATTACTCGAAATAATAATTATTTTGGTATGTAAAAGATAATCTAATAACACATTTTCAACGCAATTTATAAATGCATTTGTTCAAAAGAGACATTGCAAAACTTATTGATGATTTTATATTCACGCAAATCAAAAAATCGTTGCGGCGAATTTTAAAAACCACTCGGGAAAATATTGCATAGCGAAGGAAAACGGATCACAAAATATAAACAAATAATTGCATAACTCTTTAAAAGCCAACACTTTTTATCAGATACGCGACAGATAGATACGCGTATATATAATTGCTTGCATTTTCGTGTTCCGTTGATTAAACGATTACATGTTGAAAGATATCCTAGATAAACATTTAGAGCGATACGAGTTCCTTGTGGAATAGAGATGAAAGTTATATTTAACTCAAAACGAAACGAACATTTTCACAGGTGACATCGTAACGTTACTTGATCGGAGAACAGGATTCCAAGCAGAAGCAAATGTAGCTTTTATTTAATTTCGCGTCGAGATCATAATGTACGGTAGCGAAGACCATCGAAGACACGCGAGATTCTGGCGTCCTAGGCGGTAAGTGTAGGCGCAGTTGCAAATTTAGAATGCTTGTTAAAATTAGTTGGTAAAAAATGCTTGTTAAAGTGCTTCTTGAGAGTGGATGTGCGCCGATGGCCACCTCGTTGGACCACGCACATATCTGCGGTCGTTCTCAAGATACGCTAAACTTTTTATCATCCTTTCAGCAGGGTTTCTGTTATGTTGCACCACAGATTTCTTTTCAGATTTGCAAATATGTAAGAATATTTCTATCAGAGATGCCTTTTTTGTGCAAATTTAACGCGCTCTAGCGACGTAAATTAATTTCCCGTTAAATTTGGGACAAAAAAAAACCCCACACAAATTTAGTTGCCAAGTGTGCCATATCCAAAACAAGATTAAAAATGTCTCGTCGCTTTGGCGACACGAGTTGGTTAGACTCCGTAAATGTAATAAAAACTAATTGATATTTGCTTTCATAAGTATTGCTTTTTATTACATTTACAAAGGCTAGCCAACTCGTGTTATACGACTATACGACGATTACTCGATGATTTTATGGCATTTTCCATTTTAACGTCGCTGCCTTTACTTGTTCACGACTCCTTATACTTTCACCGGGGAGTTCATTACCTTGACAATTGTAAATTGCTGCTGGAATAGGCATTGTACTTGTAGTGTATCATGTCCCAGCACGAAGTGTACGTTTTGATTGACTGCAGAACACAACGGTTGGAGATTTGCTGACCGTTCCGTGCCGGATCCACCGGAACGACGGTTCGATAGCGGCGAGGGGTGGTCGATTGCTGATAAAGAAGGGGGAAAAAGAACGGTTACAATCACGTCTAACAGTCGTGTTTCAGCAACCCGTGGAAAAAGCGAATTTCACCGCTAATTTTGCGACAGGGTAGCCCCCCCCCCCAATCGATTTGCTTACCGAGACATCGTCAGGCGGATAGAGAAGGAGCTCTCGCTGGGGGTCATTGTGCAGGATAGTTTTGTTTTTGGCGATGAACGTCTCGTAGTCGATCGGTTCCACCAACGGTGGTTTGGCCTGAAAAAAAATGGTCACTATGTATTTACGGATAATATTTCAAAGAACAAATTAATTTAACGTGCTAAAAAGTACATGCACTTGTCAAGGATCTAAAACGAAAGCGAAATTATAAGATGCGCTTCGAATTTACGAATGCTATGAAGGTAAACATGAAAATTTATCTACACATCTACTCGAAAAACAAGTCATTTTTAAAACGAAATTATAAAAACAAGTTTAATTTAACTACTCTCAGAAAAAAGTTGATAACCTAACTTTTTAATTAATTAACTATTTTTTTTTAATTAATAATCCATGTGACCTTGTGCAACGTTTATTGAAATAAATATTTCTCAGGAGACAAATTTTTTAAATCTTTCTGATACTGTGGGCAAAATATTCTAGTGATTAAATAATTTAAATTTTAAAAATTTCGGAGATAGTACTTAAAAAAAACATAATCAAATAAAAATAAACGTATTAATCACTTATTAATTCTATTTGTATAATTTTAATATAAATAATAACTGTAGCAGGTAGTGTAACTAATGAATATGATTGTCTTACCATCTGACATTAAAAATAAATGTATTATAAATTAATTTGTTATTTAATCAGATAAGGTCAGGTAAGGTCAACTGCATTCAGCAATTTAAGTAAATCCAGGATGACTTGAGAGTAGCATCATTTCAAATTTATTATCAACCATTACCAACGTTTGAACATTTTCTTTCACGCAGTCTAACCATCTATAGGATTTACGGCGTCAAACAAGTCATGCTTTCGCCCCACCATTTGCGCTGATTCAATTTTCACTAATCGGACAGCTAATCCGACTGTTAACCCGGGCCCCAAGACCACCCCGTTCTTTCTAACCGACCACTTCGCTCCTTCGCCATACAATGCGGACTCCAAATTGCGCTGCTGCACCGACGCCCAATTTGTGGTGCCGCGTGCGAAATGGGATGGCACGATTTATTATCCGATACCGCATTTAAAGTGGGTCAGACTGCAACAAAACGAGTACACATTCGGACAACCGTTTGTAAACGAGCTTCCCTTAGATCATCCCCTACCACCCTTGAAGCTGACACCCAGGCATCTCGACCTAAGCACGGCTGGTGACTGAAGGGGGCGTGGCACTGCGTGGGCAGTGGCGGTCCGCCACCTTGTCCAGTCCACCCACATGGCTCGTCCCGCGCAAACATGAAACCGAGCCCAGTTTGTTCTCAATACAAAAAGGGAGAGGTGGTGGGGGAATCACTGCTCGACGAAATGTTACACGGCTATTATTGCTTCATTGACGGCGGCGCTGTAACGCATTGTGCTGCATAATGTAATGACGTTGACGCACTTGACTGTTTTTTTTTTTTAATTCTAAGAGAATATTCCGGTGGTGGCGCAACTGCTTAGCAAATAAAAAGCGCAACTGCCTTTAAGACTACGAACCGTTTAGACATTTACGAAATTTCTGGTCATAATAAAATAATATTTTAATATATTTTTGGGGGCATATATCCTTTGGGAGCGTACCACCTTTCACAAAACAGGGAAGATTGAAAACCATTAAAAAAAAATTAATGAAATGGCTAATGCGAGATGGCGACGCAAACTACAGTGTTGAGCTCGTTCGGTCGTCGTAACCCAGACGGTAGAGTATCCACCTGTCGTGCGGCGATCCCGTATTCGATTCCCGGCGAGGCAGACACTTCTTTATTCGATCCCGGGATACTGGTGAAAATATGCCCCTTCACAAATAATCAATCGTTATTAGAGGGGTACTTAATCTTCTGTAGAGATATTCACAATAGTGGTTAACATTCATTGATTGTCAAAAGAATAAAACTTCACTGAATGTGAATATTTAAAGTTTTCATATGCTGAGAACATCGGGTTTATATCGTTTTGGAAATTCTGACATCTCTTTTAAACGATTCTTAAGTGAACTTTTCAGCTTTTACTCAATGTCTGCGTTTACCTGCTTACACAAACGATTTAATCTATATAGTATGCGCGATTTTGTTTTATGTCCATCGTCATTAGTTTGAACTCGATCGTACTGACGATGATGTCACAGAAGCTGTAACAGCAGGCCTGAACAGTGTCAACGCACGCAAATATAAACTCAATTACATCGAGTTTATACGTTTGTAAGTGCTGCTGAAAGCGTGGAACTCCATAAACATATGCTATCACTTAAGCGAACAGCTGTTCATTGCTCATGTCAATCAAACGTGACACCAGGCAAATCTAATATTGACGTTTGTGTCACCGTTTTTAGTGTCATGAACTCGGCGGTGACGCAAAATCGAATGGTATCGGTGGATGTTATCAATGATCAACAGACTGAATCATTTCACCTGTATTAACAATGGGTGTGATACAAATTGAGACTTACACCAGACAATACCACGAAGAATTGATTTCCCCTAGACTTAAATTTGTCCTTCACATTGACCAGACACAATAAAAATGATTTGCTTCCGCTCAAATTATACGTAAAATCCGTCCCTGGCACCATAATGTTTTACGCGCGTAAAAATAACAGGGCAAAAATATCTCTAGCCTACGGCAGGTGTAATGCCAACACGTAACAAAGTTCAGGAACACCTGCAAATTTGGCAGAGTCATTAAAATACTGAAAAATAATTGATACACGAGCTATGCAACTAGAAACTATGCCAAACAACTCGATCAAAAAGTTGGCATGCCTCCTATAGCCCCAGGCTCAACTTGGCTGGCCGTATAGCTGACATGTACTGTACTATAGGTATACATGTAGGCCTACGGTAGGCCATGGATAGAAATGTCGTGATTCGGGGATATCACAAGACGAATTAGAATTTAAGTTGACAGGGGTGGAAGACACACTCACCAATACGGTACTCTGTCGCACGACCTGGGAAACAGTCTCGCGGACCTGCGCCGCCGACCCCGGCTTGCTGAGACCTCGGGTGAACTTGCGTTCTGCCATTTTCACATAGTCCTTCTACCCTCCGGTCCCGCACACGAATTAAGTTCTGGCGTTGTCCGTCAGAAATTGCGTCAGTCGATACTCATTAGAAATCGTGGTCACGATCACGGCGGGCACCAAAAGATGATGAGGGAGCGAAAAACCTTGTGGGTCCCCCGACTTTTTTTCCCTCCCTCCCGCGCGTGAAGGTTGGCGACTTTAGGGACGTGACTTTTTGGTGCAGGCCCACCCTATAACGCGCGTCAGGCGGCGGCGGTGTTTATACGATGGTCGCGATTCTCTCGAACCTCGTTGTCGGGTTTATTCACTCGCTGGTATCTCCGAAGTCAAAATTGCACTTGTTTCCGGATAAATAATAGCTCTACCCCAACGAAAACTGATTACGAAAACAAATGTTCTGAGTTCTGACGGTGATTCAATGGGAATGGACCTATCCAACGGCGGCCATTTTTAATTTAGGGGATGTATTGCTTGCGCCATCTAGCGACCAATCGGTGCAACAGAGTGTTCGCGGTCAAGGAGCGGATTAGATTAGATTATTTTCTCAGTTTAGCAAAAATATTGACTAAAAAAATTTGGATCAAATTGAGTCAAATATTAGTCACTAATCATGAAAAAATATTATTGGTCGTTTTGTCAGCATTTTTGCATCTATAAACCCATTTACGCAAACACAAGCA
Source organism: Melogona broelemanni (assembly GCA_033995665.1). Classification (NCBI taxonomy): domain Eukaryota; kingdom Metazoa; phylum Arthropoda; class Diplopoda; order Chordeumatida; family Chordeumatidae; genus Melogona; species Melogona broelemanni. The sequence goes on along the minus strand of JAUJYS010001345.1, from coordinate 11,518 downwards.
CCAAGAAGACAAGCAAAACATAGATAATTTTTTTGTGATTCGTTTAATAAACAGGAAGGCACGAAAAACGGACACATTCGCAGCATAACACAAAAATAATCGTACCCCATACAAAAGCTGCAAAAAAAATGTGCTCATCGATTATCAAATGTCACGTACAAACCACATGAAATAAAAAAATAGAAACTTGAAAACATGAAAATTAGTGGATTCCGTAAATGGGTGGACTGGTGCAGGCTACATCCATCGCCTTTTTCATGACCCGCGGTTTGATTCCCATCTCACACATGTTGACGAACTTGTACATGTGTCGAAGGGCGTAATCGTTCTGAAAACACGATTAAAAATAAATTCGTTTCATGTAAGAGGGACATACACAGCTTACAAGTTTTTTAAACTTTTTCTTTTTATTGTGTATGAATTATTTGTGAAGCGTTTTGACTTTTTCAATCTAGCAAAATAAATTTTAAGTGTTTTGTCACAACAAAAGTGTTAGGATTTATTTTACTTGTACTTACTCTGCTTAAAGAGAAGCAATGCTTAGAGAAATACTTCGCCACTCGCTCGTAGCACTCGAGGTTGTGAAGGCTAATTTTTTTGTTAGTGACGTAGTTGATTTGATCTCCAGTTTCCACGGACTTTTCCACGATTTCGTCGACGACTTTGGCGAGGAAATCACGGTTCTGGTGGATAAGATAAGTGTACAACGGATATGAATAATTTATATTGTATCGTTTACTCTGCTAAATAAATTAGGTTAAATCATGCACCAAAGGAGATGTAGCGTATCGAGTATTTTTTTCGCCCGGGAAAAGTTTAATTAGCATGCGAAAGGCTTTGGCAGTTTTCTTACTTATGTTTGCTAAACATTTTTTTTATTCGGAACACATGACACTTTTTAACAATTTCATTTTTCTCATTACCTCACTGCCTCCTAGTTTTGTTTGTCGCTTACCGAATGAAACTTATTGATCTGTCTCTGCAAATCAACTGATTCCGGCGAGTTGGCAGTCATCCGCCTCAACTTATGCTTGAGTATGTGGGCAGGTACTTCTGGAGCGGGTACAGCGTCCAGCTGCGAAAAAAAATATATTGGAAAAAGTTATTTTGTAAAAGTTAATTAAAATTAGAACGTTAACATTCTAATTAAATTTAAATTTCAAAAACACTTTTACCCTTTTATCATTCGTATTTTTAAACTAAACTGACAACAAATACGTTCAAAAATAACCAATAAATTAGGTACATTATTTGTATAGCAATGAGTTCATTTAAAAGTAATATAATCATCCGAATATCGTATATTTTTTTCTTTAATCTAATCTATGGATAATAACGATTTTGAACAATACCGGAACTTCGGGTAGCTTTTGTCGGAAAGTGGTCGGGACATCTCCCTGGAAATCTCCCACCTTTAATTTGCTGACGGACTGAAACACAAAAATCGTGACAGGGGGACATCAGTGGCCTCTTCAAATTGGTAATTCGTCAAAAACGGTCATCGGTTATGTTCAATGAACGGACTATCAGTTTACCATGTCACCGAATTCCTGAACGTGACTAGTGTTCGTTTCCGTTTTTACAATCTTGAATTGGTGAGCTAACGTCTCGGTTTCAATATCTTCCTGCAACCACAAACAGTCGGCAACAACTGTATCAATCAAACTAAAAGATGCTCCCGAGAATCCTTGAGAAATAACTAAGCGAACCAATATCTGTTATTACATCGTCCGAATCTTCCATCCATTTTACGCTGTAAACATCTCCCAAGTAGGTATCCCGGGCTTCGTCGTAGTAACAGGCGTAGGACGATTCATCGGAATTGGCCGCAGTGGTGGCGAAGACTGGAGACATCCCCGACAAATAAGTTCGCAATGTCACAAATGTTGTAATGAATAATTATCAAACTTCAAAATTTGGCCGATCTGTCACATTCACTCACTGTTAATGTTGTTTGGGAATGATGCTTTGGGAAACATGGACCCAGATTCGCAGGCTTCCACGTAAATAACCATCTGTAAGGGTGTTTTAAAAAACGTAAATTTTAATGTTTTTTTTTTTAATTCTCAAGATTTAAATTATTTAAGGCAATTTAGAGGCGATGATCCCAAAACTCAAAAGAAATTGTAATTTGATTTTCTCAGTAGTTTATTTTCTCTACGTAGCAAACATTTTTTTATAAATCCAGTTAGTCACCCGAAAACTTAGACAGTTATTTTAAAATAGCAAAAATTCATTTTGAAACTCTTTGCAAATAAATTGAAAACTTTTCGTGCCAATAATCGCATTTTCCGCAATACAACCACAATCGACAAAACTGTATATCGAAATTTGCTCAGCTGATTTCGGTATACAATTCGGTATTTTTTCAAATTAAACAACATAAAAAAAATATTATTAGCGTTACCTTCTGATAAAGTTTGTTCTTGTTCATGGTCCTCAGTGTCAGCAGAAAATCAGTGACGTAGAGCTAATGCGGGAAATAAAATAAATAAAAAAATACTCAGGATCGTCAACACGGATAAAATGAACAGCGGTTATTTTATATCAAGTTCAATTACCTCTTCGCTAGGAAAAGCGAGCACACCTGGACCACCGTGATCAGCAAAATTGACGAACACGTGATCATTCGGTCCGCTATAAAAATAATTGTGGATTTTAAATTTTTTTAATTACAGCTGTCACAATTATATTTGAACGGCTGTACTTCAAATTTAGGAGAGAAAAAAATAGAAAATAATTAACGCTTGCCTTTTTAGCACTTTGCCGCTACCGATTCCAGCCATTTCCTTTTCCTTTCCCAAAAGAACATTCAAAAAGTTTTTTGGTGTAACGTGCTGTAATGTAAATGGGGAACAGCGTCAGAAAAAATGGTAAACCAAAACAGATTTCGATCAAGAAAACAAAAAATAAAGGAAACACAATTCAATAACAGGATACAATGATTAGAAGAATTTGAACCCGAATCACAACAGAAAATTAGGAATAATATTTACAGCGCCGGTGTAATCTTTTGGGACATTGAGGTAGACATTGGATCCATTTGGGTGATTGATTATTATGCCTGGCGTCGGATTTCTGCAAAGAAAATAAAATTGCTCATTAGAAATATTTAACATAACCTGAGCCTTAATTATTTAAGCCGGAAACGACTCGACGGATCATAACAACAACAACGAGCCTTAATTTAATGGTTTGATCATTGGATAACAGTGGGTAAATATAGCGTTTCTGCCGAGTTGAGGAAAAGTAATGATTTCTTGTTGCGTTAATTCTATGTCTTACTGGTCACTAAAAGCGATATCGTCAAACATCATAACGATGATCTGCTCATCTGGAATTCCGTGGTTGTGAAGAACTTGGTACGCGTGACAAATATCGGCCTGCAAAATCGAAACAAATTTTGTTCTAATTATTTTCACGCCAAATTGAACGTACACATTAATTATTAAATAGAAAAAATTCATATCATTAACGCCCGTGAATTAATGTTCGTGATTAGATCAACAACATTAATCTTGTTTTTCATTGTTCAAGTTTTCAAAGTTCGTGATTATCTTGTTTTCTTTTTTAAATATTAAATATGTTTATTCCCCCCCTGTATTTAAATATTAAATAGAGATATTTAATATTCAAAAAAAAAACAAGATTAATGTTGTTGATATAATCACGAACAATGAATTTGATTACACTTATTTACACGTTCATATGAATGCACACATTGTTTTGTGAAATGCATATCACCGACGCCCCCTCAACAATGCCGCCACGATTGTTGTATCACACGTTAATTTTGATAAGGACATTACAATGTAGTTTATTTAAAACGAGATTAGCATCATTAAAATAGCCCGTACAAAGAAATTGCCAGCTATAAACAGCAATAATAATATTCAAACAATATTATTTATGAGAAACAAAATGAAACAAAATTCAAACGAATTGACTTTTCCGAAAACTGCTAAAATAATTCATTAGTACGAATTTAATGCAGTTCATTTTCCAGCTCAGTTCAGAGCAGTTCATCAATATAAATACTTGTACTGTAGATAATAAAAGTAAATATTGAAGTCGATAACCTTTATTTACCCACGTTATCGGGCAAAACAAATAAATTGAAAAATACTAGATACTGTAAATTTGATATATATGAAACTGTACATTTAATTTAATTTTAAATTGCTTTTAATTATGTGACAAGTTTGAAATAAAAAATAGTACTTGATTTTGCAGTACTCAATCATTCGTGTAAACTGACGATCTCGCAAAAAAAAAAAAAAAAAAAAAAAAAAAAGAGTTTGAAATCCCCAACTGTTGTACAAAGAAGTATGGGCTGTGCACAAAAGTAAACAATCCAAAAATTCAATTAAAACAACATTTAAGAAAAGCCAGCCTTACCTGATGTCTGTAGTTGTAATAGCCATTGGAACCAGCCACCAAAACCGCCCACAATTTTCCACTTTCGGTCTCATTTACCGCGGCGGCTGACACAATTAGGGAAAGGGAAAATATCCCCAAAGCAAGCTGGAAGACGCGATCCATTCTCGACGCTGAGCCACAACTACTGATCCCAGCTAAATGAAAATTTGACGAAACGAGAGCAAAGTTCCAGCCTGTTCATACGGTGCAGCAGTTAGCATATCAGAGTGTTGACCCACGATAAGAAATATTGGCGAGGGTTGAATAGCGTTGGACCGACTCCAATTCTCAAACTGCTATCTACATTTAATAACAAGGAGCCTTCAAAGGAAATGGTGATAGCGCATATTTAGTCGCTTGTCCAATGCCCACGCTCATATATAGCTGCCCTATGTCCTGTATGTATGTGCGACTAGTGTATACACAGGGACTGGATCATATGACTGCGAGTAATAGGAAACTGCAGTGCTTAGTCATTAGCGTCCAACCAAGGTCATCACCTGTACACGCGTGCAAATATATGAGGGATGATCGAAAAGTGAGGATATTTGGCTTTGTACTCTCTACTCTGAAGTGCGGGTATGGGACCCGCGCCAACCCAGGCTTAAAAAATCACTGGAAGGTAAACATGGCGTTCGTTACAAAGGAAGTATCCAAACTTAAACTTCCCCTCCCTGGGTTCGCTTCCCGGCTGATACTTTACGAATTTTTCATGCGAAAAAATGTGTACCTTCCTTCGGAACGAAAGTAAAGCCGTGAGAACCGTGCCTGTACGTTAAAGGTCTCTACCTAGGTCAGAAGTCTAGGCAAATTTTCAAATTATAACTAGGTCGCCCAACGGGGGTGGGGTAAATTTATTTAACAAATAGTAAAAAAAAAAAACCCTATCAAAATCCCACATATCACAAATTGAAATTAAAAAAGAAACAAGACATCAGCTAGTTTAAGTCAACTCACCACACTCAACCCACATAAATTCTTAACTCAAGCAAAAAGGCACGGAATACTTTACTCAACTCAACCCTCTAAACTTGAATTGCCTTTTGCTACTCTCGAAATTTTCCTTCTTCCCTAAAATCATCGCAGGAAGGAATAGCCTCCCCCAAGGGTCAAACCGGGGGCCCACTACCTCTCCCTCCCATCATTCAAATCCCGCTAAAAGTTGAAAAGGTTACTCGCTTATTGCCAACCACAAAAACAGTGCACCATCAAAACCGCAACAACTGTGCGCCGGCAGAAGTGGCGATGACGAGATCCGTTTAATAGCTTTCGTTTTTCGATCATAAAAAACGAACGGCCGAACCAAATAACATGATTTTCACCCGCATGATAGCCACCAAGTTGAAGCACGTGCAAAAATATTTAACTGACTCGTGCCGCTATCTGTTCGAATTTTTTTTTTAATGTATTGTCGCTACTTTTCAATCAACCTACGTACGTCATTAAGCGTTTCACTGTTAGCAATGCGCCTACAAAAAACGTAACGCCTATAAGGAAAAAATCCAGCACGCGCAATTAAAAAATTGACAACTTTTTACGCTGGCAAAAAATGGACCTGATTGAAAAGGTGATCAAAAGGTCATTTAGCCAGCTCAAATAGGGATGTGTAATGATTTTTAAAAAACCGCCTAGCGAATAAAGGAACTCATTAAAAAACCTGACCATCTTTATTCGAATTGAGGTTTCGGCCTTCCTTGGGAATCCCCATGCAAACAAATTTTTTAATTCCAAATTCGATTCGTAAATTGACAGATAATCAAAAAGGTCATAAAACTCTCCGATAGCGCTTGCATTGTCTTAAAAAATGCCTAACTAATATAAGAACTAATTTTAAAACATGACCGTCGTTTTCCGAAATTGAGCTTTCGATTTTTTAGAAACGCGGTTTTTCCGTGAGAGCGTCATGCAATACAAACACATTTATTATTATTATTCCATCAATAAAAAATAAGTCAATTTCAATCATTAAAAAACCAATTACAAATTTATTATGTAGAAAACAATTACAAATTTAATGACTTGGCGAATATAAAGATGATCTTAAACGAAACCTAATACACGGAGTTAAACAGAAACGCGTCATTGCTGTTTGCACCAGAAATTAGATAAACAAAATATTTTCGTTCTTCGCCAGATGCCATCATTTACCGCGAAAAAACTAATTGATCGATAAACTAAACACAGAACCATGCGTTTCGCGAACGACTGTTTTTACTCGTAATTTTCTAGTTTCCAGTACTGTCATAATTTTCTAGTTTCCAGTACTGTCATAATTTTCTAGTTTCCAGTACTGACATGTACGATTCGCGAGTTTTAAGTACATTTTCATTTTCATTTCCCCTTCGCCTTTTTTTCCCCCGATTGCGACGCACTGTAACTGAATGACCCGTACAAAAAAATTTTCAATTTCACTTTTGCTTCAGACAACATCGATTGTTTTTAAAACATAATTAAACGCGCAAATTTTAGATGTTTATTTTTTGCATCGAGTAATTAAACGTGTTGAAGTAAGCTTGAAGCACAATAAACAAACTATCAAATATGTTTGAAAAATACTTTTCTCTACAAAAAGCATTTGTATAAATTTTTAAATTTCTGGAAGCGCCACTGATTTAAGAATGTCCCGATATAAATTTAATATTTTTTGCATACGCCGATCAGAATTTTAGCACCTCCAATATTTCTTTAAAAGCCTCAAATTTGGAAAACCGGTAAACATTTCACGTTCAACTAAACAAAATTCCAACAGAGGTATTCATCAACATGAGAAATGGCTTAGGGCGATTACAAAGCAAAGAAATTAAACGCAGCAAATTTGTAGACGATAAAACACAACGATACACAAAAAAAAATCTGATCAAACAAAAATAATAAATAATTTAGCTGATGATGGGCTGCTTCCCTACTGCCAGTCGTTCTCATGAGCAACGTCTCCCGAATCGTCATTACCTTCAACCCCGGATCGCAGCGAGCTGAAGAGGACGTCCTGAATTGCCTTCTTGGGCGGGGCCTCCAAGGTGGTCTTGATGGCGCCGGTCTTCGATAGAATCCATTCCAAACCTGTTCATCCAAAGCGTTACAACAATTTTAACAGACCAATTTTGAATCGTAAAACCTGAAGAGACCACCAAGGTAAAAGTAGCAATTAATCAATCGACTGACAAATTAATAATTTTACGATGAACTAGAAAGGATGGATGAAATTACAGCCCTGATTTAGACAATAAATTGGACGTTCGAATATAATCATCTGCCCAACTCGATAGTTGCAACACTAATCTAAATGTTTTTTATCATTTCTTGATTTCGCTACTCCGAAAACCATTCAAGGCGAGAACGGTATCGTGTGACGTAGTGGTTTGCGCGTAAGCCATCTATGCACGTGATCGCAGATACAATTTCAATTCCCGACCATCGTCTCCCGAAATTTTTCGGGAGAGAGAAATTAGTACACATGCCTTCATTCGGAATGGAAACAAATCTATTGAACCCGTGCCTGCACGTTGTCAGGTACACAAGGTATCTCAATACATCAGGTATCCCAACCTAAGTCAGAAGTGAAGGCTAACTATAGTAGCAGTAAATATAAAGCAGCAGGGATAAAAAATAAAGCATCATCATTATCCTTGATTGACCCCCGCACCGGGGCTGCTTGTGGATGCAAATTTACCATTTTAACCTACCCTCGTATAATACACCAAATTTGTTTACAGAATGACAGGCTAGATGGAGAGCTAATATTAATAATTGTAATAATAATCGTCCAAACAAAGGCGAACTTGACACTAGCTTGTAGATTGAAATATTCTCTTACCGTCAACGGTCAAATTGGTTCCGCCGAACTCGTCGCTCCCGACGAACTGCTGCTTCATCTTTCCCTCGTAGTAGACGAAGACGGTGGGCACGTTCTTGTCCGGGTAATTTCGCACGCATAGGGTGGCGATGCTCTTCACGAACTTGACCAGCGGAAATTTGCGGGCGAGCTGCGTCAGGTGCTGATTGATCAGCGAGCACAGTGTCGACCTGCCGGATGAAAGCAATCGAGTGTCAAGCAAATCTCTTGAAAAGCAAAGCAAAGCAAAAGCAAATAAAGCAATCTCTTGAAAAGCAATCGAGAGACAAATCTATCGCGCACAAAAATCATAATTCTAAGAATATAAATCATAAATGTCAACTGGGTTCATACTGAGGACTCAAAATCAGCTTACCCGCCCAAAATCAAAATTTTCCCGGATTTTTTCGGATTAAAAGGAAAATTTGCAACATTTTTTATCAGAATAATTTTCATTGAAGCTGTAAAATTGTTCCGCTATCGACACACACTTAGGAAAATTGTACTCGTTAAAAACTAAAAGTTATGGAAAAAGGAACCTCCGTTCCAATTCCTGAAAAAAAAAATAATTAAACCGTTCTTAACGTTCGATCCTAGCAAAAAGAACCTAGGCGTTCCCAAGTTCCTCGAAAAAGGAACCAATTTCTAGGAACGGAACTTTTCCGTTCCGTTTCTACCAAACACTGTATTTTTGGACAACTTTCTCAGAACACCTTTTTTATTTATTTTTAATCACTGTAGTGCTAACCATTACAGGATTAGTACACCCTCGTGTCGCTATGGCGATATTTTTTTTTATTCCGGATCACTGTAGTGAATAGCACTACAGGAGGTTATTGTACCCTTCGTGTCGCTGTGGCAATGTGTGAGGGGCACATTCCAGTACCACAGGATCGAATAAACGAAAGCCTGCGCCGGGATTCGAACCCGGGACCACCTTACATAAACGTTTTTTTCTCTCAAATTAACAACATGTACAATTAATTCAGATGTATTTGTTCAATTTCAGTTATTGTATTTGTACAATTTCAGTCCATAAATTAAGCTCTATTTTTTATTGGAAAATTTGCGTTTCTCATAAACACATCTTTTATATGTTGCCTCATCTTAAAGAACCTGAGATATTCAAGTATTAATTCACCGACTGGCAAAAAATTGCTGTTGCTTTAATACGGGCTTAGCGGGTTTAAGATCGAGAGTAGGAGTTTTTCAGCGAAGCATGTCAGCGTTGCGCCAGACTAGTTTTACGAGAGGGGAATTGGATCATTGAAATGAATAAATTGAATGATCAAGAATAAATGGATTTTTTCATAGATTCCATCGCTGCTCTGAATCGATTTCGACGTCGGTGTTGGCAGAGATAAGAACGCGTGGTCTGTGGAGGGTAGCCCAACAGTAGAACTAGTTTTTCCTTCACGTTTTCTACACGCATGGCGTACCTGTATAAACCGTGGAAATGTGGAGGTGAAGTTGGAAGTTTTACTCGTATCCTCCTGTGATCCGGGTCAAAACGGGCCGACTTTCTTTGACTCTTATAAAAGTTTTTACCTAAGACATGTACCCAAAATTTAAGAATTATTGATATATTACGTAACATTGTAATCTTCCAGTTAGTCACTTTGGCATGCGGCCAGGTCAGGTGGTCAGGTGGTTTGGATCAGTGCAGGCTCAGTTTGTTGTTGTTGTTTATTGGCAGAAAATCATAAAAAATTGCAATAAATTATGCCATCACCCCACAACATGGGGGAATTCAGCCACCCCTTAGCCGCAACGAATTGCGGGTTATGAGGGGTGGCTAGTTTTTCCTTCACGTTTTCTACACGCATGAGAAGAAGAATGAGGAGAAGTTGGAAGTTTATTGGATCCCGGGATGCTGGTAAAAATATACCATCTTATCCATTCTGCACAGAGGATAGCAATAGCTTATCTGAATTTGCCAAACAAAACTTTACGGTTAGAAGTCGAGGTTCAATTTGCCCTAGGAGAAAGTGTGGAGAGGGGTATGTAGGCGAATCCAAGACGTCGAAATTGTGAGGTTCAATTCTGAAAAAAATGCTATAAGTTGGGATTCCGGGGGCAAAGGTGAGGGGGTCAAACGCCACAAAACGAACCCTGTCAGAAGCGCATTGAGAACACTTGTCCGTGATATTTACAAGTGTCTTAAGCGGCTTGACGGAGCATAACAATAAATGAACGTAACAAAAACAAAAATCAACTTTAGTTTTATGACGTTGGTGATTCTGGCTGCATGGAGCATCGGACGCTAACAGTCGTCTATAGGCGCTTCAAAACCAAGGTGTAACCGAGGGTCTGAGGAGGTGACGTGAGTGTGTGCTCTATAACGAGCAGTTGTCCTGGCCCCGCCCGTTTGCTCGCCATCATCTAACGCATGGACACAACCCCGCACGAGGCGGTTGCTGCTGCTGTGGCGGCGGCGGCGGTATTGTGTACGCGTCCTCAACAACAGTAAGGACTAGCGTGAGCACTACCAACCTCTCTGTATTTTACCTCGGCCGTTTTCTACCTACCTTGCCGCGTTCGCGCACGAGCATTACCAAAACCTCTTGCTCGAATTCTCGCTCAACAGGTTGTTTCATTGCGGAGATGTGTGTTGGGGCGGCCGTTACCTACGGCTATTGCGTTCACCATGGGAGAGGGGGGCATCTACGGCTATTGGTCAGGGCGTGGGATATCTTGCCATGATGCTCTGCTGCGAGTTATCTTATTGACATGCATCGCATTAATTTATTGAATGCTAATTTGATTTTCTAATTTCGGAAGATCGTACCCTATTCGTCTTCCACTTTATCGGATTTCCCTCTGTCACTATGAAATTTATAATAAAGTCCTATAGTTAGATTTTTAAATCTGTTAGCTCCTCTGTACCTGATAGGTTAAAAGTGTTTAACTATCTGACTTTATAACACTGCTTTTATTTAATCGTTTTTTTTTAATTAATTTTATCATCGGTCTCGGCGTGTATTTTATACACCGCCATCGTTGAACAATGAAATATCAACTGTTATTCGGAGTATTTTTTTTTTAATAAGCAAGATACAATAGTCACACCGTTGAAGCAATACCAAACTTGTCAACAATTAGAAATTTGATTAGAAATTTGGGACATTCGAAACTCGAACGCTTTGATATACAGGGTGGGCAAAAAAAAAAGGCACCCAAAATTCATCTTAGCATATCTTTGCGAAAAGTTAACCGATTTTCTTAAAACTTGGCATGGGTGTTGATCAACTCCTTATTTTCAAATTT
>JAUJYS010001344.1:0-17773 GCA_033995665.1 Melogona broelemanni | reverse complement strand
AATGAAATATGTCACTACCTGTAGTTGGACACGCTATATCATGCCCCTCCATATATCCTATATCCTCCCCTGCACAATAAATTACAAACATTACAACCGGGCATCAAATTCACTTTCGAAAATCTAGATAAAGTTATGATCCCGTATTTAGACATAGCAATAATGGTAACAGACCTAGTGCAAAATAGAAACCACTGTATACCGCAAACCAATGTCAGTTCTAAATCCCCCTCGGATTAGCTCATACGGAGGCAAACGATATGCTCGCAACACAATTTATAATGCAGCTATTAGGGCCTACAAAACCTGTTCTACCCAACGTTTCCTCAATGCAGAACTAAAATTTATTTTCAAATGTTTCGCTTCACACTCGGGACTACGCCCCATCGAAATATGCAGTGCATTAGATAAAGCAAGAAAAAATTTCCTCATGTACAATCTTAATTTGTTCCACAAACCTCACTCTGACGATTCATACCTTTTCTCAGTTTCCCTCTTAGATATGGAACGCATGCACAACAACAGACCCATTTTCCCTACTTATGTTCTTAACAACAAACTTTCTGGCTCCATGACCAATCTCCTCGCCCAACCCCCCCACATCACCCACTCCGCCTTCCCATTCCTCGATGATACAAACACCACTAAACGCCTTACCGAATTACTAGACCCCTACAACATCAAATTAACTTTTACCTGCCAATCGAAAATATCAAATTTTTTCACTAAACCTTTCGACCGCACCACCGACGAATTCAATCCGGGGGTTTATGTAATTAAATGTGGAGCCTGTCCCCTAGTATATGTGGGCGAAACAGGGAGATCAGCCTCCATCCGAGCAGATGAACACGCCAATGACTGTAAAAAAAGACACATAGGCTGCTCCTCCCTAGCCGGCCACTGCGTCGGCAAAGGTCACATACCTGACACAAAAAATCATAAACTCATATACAAATGCAAACAATACCACGACCGCATCATGGGAGAAAGCTATTTCATACACGAAATAAAAGACACCATGAACAACCACATCTCCAACCTTAAAGCACTCCCATACCTACCCCCCCACCCGCCACCCACACCCATCCCTAAATTTCTCGTTCCTCAACCTCCCCAACCTAACCCCCCTATATTCTCTATGCGCCACAATTTCACTGCCTAATGTTGCTGCCTAATCTCACTGTATTATTGAGATTTTTTTTTTATATAGTTTTACATGCACTTAGGATGTACTCTTTGAAAATAATGCTCATTATTCCCGTGGACAACATTACTCAGTATTTCCGATACATCGTCAGAAAACTCTTGCCAATGTCAGTGTTATCTTTTCTACGTTATTCCTCATGTCATCTTGCTATATTAAATATCTACTTTCTTCCGAATACTATATTTACAAGGCCATTTCAACCCCACATTATTACCAAAGTATGTCAATACTGCAATATTGCCACTAAGATTAGCGTTATTAGCAGTGGATACACTTGTGAATGTTAAATTAGGCGAAGATGCTGGACCGCTGGGATGATGATGGACGGATTCTCGACACGATGCGAGACGGCGGGCTGACGATGCAGTGGAGGGGCATGATATAGCGTGTCCAACTACAGGTAGTGACATATTTCATTTCTGTTTACATGTAGTTTGAACACGATATGTTTTTCGAGTGTCTCTACGACGTAAACATTTTTGCGTCGTTTCGCGGGGTTATTGATCTCGTCCGTCGCAGTCCAGCACTTTCGCATAATCTACATTCACAGGTTATTCCTAAATTTTGTTATATTTTTATGTGCACAATTTTAGTTTTCAATTTTCTGTACTCACTAGTGCCAAAACAACACGAGATTTTTTTGCCTCTCGTGCACACACATAATGCCAAAGAATTTGTTTCGTTTTCTATTCGTTGGTCGTTTGACTTATTTTACTATCGTTATGTATGTTTCCAATTATATTACACCCACCCTCCCCACCACTCCGCCCCCCTCCGTACGTCAACCTTACATTGTCTTCACACATCGTAACCCCACCATAATGTCGTATTTTCCAACGATGAGTATAACTAAACCGCTAATGACAAACAATCTATATATTTTTTCCTAAATAACATAGTTTTCCCTTTCGATTTACATTATAATGCACCATAAAACGTTTAAGCTGTCTGCTAAAAGAAAAATCTTCTCGATTGTCTGTCACTATCGATTTAATGACACTCCCACGACGAGCCTACTGTAGGAATGAGCCTTCTTCCATTTACTTTTTCTGTGTGTCCTGGGAAGATGCACGCTACGCGAAAACGGCTGTTCGGACGATGAACTAGGCATTGACCGCAGAAAAAGTCACACTATCCGTAATAATTTTATGTTTCATTTACTTATTGCGAATAACCAAACTACATGTACGCAACACCTGTACATGTAATATAAGTTCCAAAGTGGTAAATAAACAAAATTTTTACTACCAAAGACGTTGCTGTTTTCCATCTCCCCTGGTCGGAGATACCATCATTCTCAAGCATAGGGTAAGTTATCTTTATCGGATGTTCGGACAAAAAATGTTGACAATGAATTTGTTTGCATTATGTGGTTAGTCTGTCTGCACGTGCCAGTGCGTGCCATACATATCTTTGCACAGCCGACCTACTAACGTAAACATGTGGCTCCATCTATCGTCAAGCGATCTCTTGACATTTGCGTAGTCGTCTAACGGATGTGCAATTCGATCAGAAAATGAGCAGACACTTCAAAAATCAATCAATCAATGACTGAATGACAGACGTAAAGGCAGATATATACAAAACGAGAACTTTTGATTTTCATTTACAATTATAATTGATTCGCGCTGATTGTACTTATTTTTTGGAAGAGAATTTTGAAAGGAAATTACTATCATATTCACATGCCTGTACACGTATTTTCGTAAATTTTAACTTATCCCATTTTGTTTCTTTGACTCAGTTTAACATTTATTACGGCGCTCTATTGACCCAGTCGTTTCCTCCGAGTTGTTTGTCGACAGCAAGTCATGCATTCTTGCTAGGATTTTATGTATGCCGAGATGGTTGAGATTCGGGCTACTGCGTCTCCTATCGAGTGCGGGAGAGGAATGAGCGGAGATAAAAGTGCGGGTGGCCATACGGAGATTACAATCTCTTTTCCCTCGACACTATTTACTCCTTCATCCCCCGCCGAGAGAACTATTTTTTCTGAATAGGAGGGGGTTTGTGTATACATGCGCATGGAGAGATGCATAAGGTCCGTAAGAGGTGTTTAGGAGGGGGTGGATCTAAGTCGACACGCCGTTAAGAAAGCGTTATCATTTCCTGGTACACGACATGCGACGCCTTTTATGAACTAACCGTTATCGATTTTGCATTTGCAGCCTCATTTCTCGGACTGCGCCTTATAATTTCTTCGAGTTGGGAATTCGTGAGAGAAAGAGAAAGACGGAAAGAGAGAGAGAGCGCCCGGCTGCCCGCTCCGCCATTTACTACTCTCGACGGCGGGTGGCGTAATGATCGCTTTCCGGCGAAAGAGAGAAAGAGAGAGAGTTCGGCATCCCGCGTAGCCAACGCCAATTTGAATAAGCGTTTTACAGGGTGTCGCGACGTTCGTGGCGCTGATGCTTTGATGGTGCTCGCGTTTACGTGCGGGTAAGGTCAGACCAGAACACGTTCGTGACATGGTGGAGTTAGTACTACTACTCTAGTGGGGAATTGGCTTAAGGAAAGTTTTTCGAATCTATTGGGGCTAATACTCGCGTTATTATCACACAATCGTGCAGTGACGGAATAACTGAATAACACGAATTATTTTTTTTTTAATTCACCGTAGCGCCTAGTGCACTACAGGAATACTGCACCCTCGTGTCTCAGTGGAGATATGTGAGGGAAAGGGAAGGGAAGAGGGATGGCAGCTGGAATAGCCAGACTGCAGGATCCACCCCTAAGCTCTGGACTTATTCTGGAACTCTGGAATTCTGGAGCTCTGGAATTATTTGAATAATTTTCAAGGGTGACATAAAAAAATATCACAACTACGTACACATGTATAATACGATTATGTCAATATGAGTTTGAAACGCTACCTTTTCTATCAATTTAAAATATTTTATTTGTGCGTTGTAAATTTTCTTGGTGGGAGCAACATAAGTTATGGTCGTAAATGTTTTTCACAACAGAAAACGAAACTGGAACGGGGAAACGAATTGCCAATGGGTTTAGGAGATTTGCAAAGCCCGTCGTTGCTGATACCCGGTGGTGCCCTAGCAGCGATATATTCAAATTGTCTTTTTACCGTAGGTATGTAAATCACGTCGATTCAATCGCGCGTGCTTTTCAAGTAATGTTAGTTTTATGGAAATTCGTTTATGCTATTTTTTTCTCTTTCTCTTGTACGCCGTTTCGACCTAGCAACGTGAACTCGGTGCCCTAGCGAAATATTCAATTGTGTTTGGTGTCAACGTCTCGGAATAGGAGAAGGATGCCTGTCAAGTTGAGCGTTGTCCACCATCTTATCCCTCTCCCTCCATTCTATCCTATCACGAACGTCGATCTGAACACACACGTAGTCAAGAGCGGGATTTGCGAGTCCGGACTTGCACGCGGTCGGTTTATACGCCTGCCGCTCGGTATGGAAATGGGAAGTCGACGGGGTCGGCGGTGCAAAATTGATCGTCGGCTATGTGTGGCCTCCTCGCCACCGCGATGGCGCCCGGCAAGCCATCAACGCACGCTCCGAGAGCTTTGAGTTCGCTCACCGAATGGAGGCGCGATTTGATTTCGTTTTCTCCCTCACTGCTGCCAAAAGCTCTTCCCCGAATGAATGTCTGCAACCTTGCTCCGTGATGCCTCCATCAGCTTGTATCCCCGCCCATCTCCTTTAGAACTTGTGCATAGTTCTTGCCTAGGGATTTCACAAAAGAGGTCGCTTTGGGAGAATTATGCAATGATATGCTACCGTGGTATTTAATTTTGTAAAATACTTGAATAATATAAAATTTATCAACGTTATTTATTTCAATAAATAAAAATGTTATTAACTCCTGTGAATGCCATTTATTTATTTATACGCCGCATTTGTTATGGCACAATTATTATCGTATGACTTGTATGACTTGCAATAATAGCCCAGTAGGTTTTGCGACAGGCTGTGCTGCCTGAAGCGACAGTCCCAGGTTCGATTCCCGGCTCGTTTATACGATCCTGTGTACCAGTGAAAATGCGTCCCTCACATGATGCCGTAGCAACAAATCTCCTCGAGAAATATTCACTACAGTGATCTGCAAAAAAAACCTTGTCACGAGATTTAAACTAAAGAACGACGGGGATGTGGTGGGTGGAAGTACGCCCGACTCGAGGCTGGAGCAGAAACCGAAGCGACGCCACAGAAAAGAACTGCCAGAAACAAGGTGTTGATTTATAACTTTTTGACAATGATTTAAGGAGCGTTTGCCCGACGTTGACACGTCGCGTCACAGTCAAGCGTGACAAGGATGATCGCGCCTTCGCCAAATATTAAATCGGCTTCAGACAGAGCGGAAACTGGCTTATGAGCTCTCTTCCACACAACCTACCGAAAAAGAAAAGAGGTAGGGCTAGAGAGGGTGAGACATAGGAAAAAAAAACATAGTCGTATCCTTTATATACCGGAGAGCAACCTCGGTAGGATAAATTTGAGATGAGGTGATTCGAGAATAGCTAAAGAAACTGGTAAACATTTTTTTAAAACTTTAGATGTAGATGCAAAGTAGTGGCTTAATTAGAAATATCAGATATAACTTGATCTTGTCATTGATTGGTATTTATAATTTGTAAGGCCTCGTTAATTAAAACAACTCAGTGTGATTACTGAAAATTTCTAGCGTATTAACTAAAAGCGTATAATTAATTCCGTGCGTGGGTAAAGAATGTAAAAGCTTAAATTTACCATAGAAAATAATTAATTTTCATTTTTAACCAATGATATTAAAGCTTAAATACTGTTTATTAATTTTGATATAACAGAAACACATCCTTATTTTATCAACTAGCAGTTATACTGTGTTCATACGTCTCAGTTAGCTGGAGTAGTTCTCAGTTAGATAAACATCATTACAATATTCTGTATTATCAGTAATCGAATTTCGTAATCGTTTGAGCAGCGTTTCATTTTTGCCCACGGATTCGTTTGAAAAATTCGATCAGTTTACCTCGAACATCCACCCATGTTGCGTCTCGTTTTTTTCTTCTTCATAAAGCAAATTGACAAATAATACATGAAAAATCTATAGCGCATCAGAAAAGACGCCGCGAAAAAAGATTAGCCGTATCCCGAACATCGCAGCTGGGAATCAACTTTAATGAAACATCAACGTAAGTAAAACAATATCGATTTCGGCTTGTTCAAATAACCAATGTTGCCATCACGTATGCATCGATCAACGCAAGACTCTCAGAGAACAAATAACTTTTTTACTTTTTCGTATTGGGACGGATAGCGGAGGTGGTGGTGGTGGTGGCTGAGGGGCGAAAACTCCATTATACTCAATTTTTATTAATGCCGTCATCTGACAGTTTCAGGAAAAAAATCCAACCCCAATAGATGCATTTCTCATGATGAATCTGAACGAGGCATCCATTTCAAGGATGCTGCGCCATATATACCAACGGACATGCACACGCACATGTTACATGTCGAAATCACATTTTAAATTTAGGTGGCATTTGCATTATTCAGGTTTTCGCGGCGCGGTATATCGTGTGTACTCTACAGCATTTGCTTTCAAGCCAATTAAAATTCATGCGATAGCACCGGCGTGCGGTTGCCATTACACGCGTCCATGGCTATTCCGCGAGGAACACCGGAGTGCGTTTCCGCGTAAATATAGATAAACCGGTCTAGCTGAACGTGTTTTTCGGTGCGAGCAGTACAAGTCCACGAATGGGCGGCTAATTGCACGGCGCTGTAGCGCCATTTGATATGTTGATTGCGGGCCATTGAAATGGGCGCGTGGCGCGACACGCGTGTCAAATGAGGCGGCTCGAATTTTGTTTCTGGAACTTTCTCGCTGGCCGTCGATTGATTCTCGGAAACGCGGCGTTAAATTTGATTCGGACGATCGAGTACGATTCCATTATAGGTCCTTTCGGCTTGGCTGGACTAGAAAAACTTTTTTTAATTAAAAAAGGTATTGGTGTGGCCAGCATTACAGACCAGCATCGATTAGTTATACTAAAAATTAATAATGGAAAAATTATTATGATTATTATTACGATAAATATCATTAGGAATAATTACCGGTAGGATAAATTGTTTGGATAACAATACTTTATTTTACTTGTATGTACGCATATACATGTGTAGGTAATGCGAAACGAATTTATAGATAAACTAGCTTTCTAATTTATAGATAACCTATTTTCCGATAATAATCTTCTTATACTGAACGAAATAAGGTTATTGCAAATATAAATTAGAGCTGTCTACAAACCTCAACTAATTATTATTTTATCGTATTTGGCACAAATTACATAATCATTTTTTACAATTATAACTTTCCCTAATTTGGAAAATGTATGTGCTCTAAGTTAATTCTCAGCAGCCGAAAGCACACAAAATTATCTAGCAAATATAGCTAACTAGCGAAACATACTCGTACTTTAACACCTTTTCATAATGAGGATACGTTTTACAGAGTACTTCTTGGCCACGTGCGAAAGCACAGTCGGCTCGCAAGGATTCTCTGCGACATCTAGCGACGTCTTTTAGAACTAGGGCATCCGTTATGACCCAAGAAACGTTGAGCGCCTTGCATAAATTCCTATCGATCAGTGTAGGCTGTCATGAGAAAAGACTGTGGCGATGCAATAGTTGCATTCTCTCGAGAAAATATTTCTGATATATCACCCGCCATTAAAAAATGAATTCATTAATTTTTAAATGAACAACAAATCTTTTCGGTTTAAGCTACATGTGTACTGTCAAAAAGTGGTTATATAAATCGCGTGATTCGAATCAACTATTGAAATTCTATGTAAGATAGGTTGATGAGTTAGTACTTTAAATTTATCGCTGAGAAAAAGTAGTTAATTCAATATGATATGCTAAATTATATTCAACATATTCCGTTAATTAACGTATTTGTATTACATACATATTCAGTAGCCAAGATTCAATATCAAGCAGCATAATACATAACTGCCGGCAAGTAAGCTCAAAGTCAGACCGGCTGCGTACATGTACGAAAAAAAAAGCAGTTTTCTCGAATTTTATTCCACGTGCATGGCTTAATTCGAAAGTTTTGTCATTTGATTTATGAAGAAAACAATCTTTCATTTGAAGAAATTCTTGGCATAAAGATTACCCTTGTACCGATAAAAGGTGTTTTAGTTTCTTGTGTCCAGTGGGTCTTGTGTCTTGTGTTCATTGTGTCCAGTGGGTGGGATTAAATCGACATCAATCATCGGGTACGACAGGTTAGCCGAGTCACCTTTATATTGGGTTTTACCGCGCAATCGCTCATGTCACAGTAAGACTACGAAAGTCTCTCCAATATTGCTGTGACGTCTGGTAATAGAGATTGAGCCTTGATATTTTTACGATATTATCCTTGCCACCAATCAGTTTACAAAAAAATCAGGTTTCAAAACATATGCGAAACAAAATTGCCAACAACCAGATAACCACATTTGAGAAATACTTCTTTATCCATTAAGTTTGCCTAAGCGGTACGAAATAACAGGTGATCTATATGATAGTAATGGAGCACTCCTGATGACCCGATTCAAATTAATTCGAAATAATAATTTAAATGCGGTGTGGTTAAGATTTCACTATCGAATAGTTCGCCGTTGATACTCGTTCACCTTAAGCAGGTCGCGCTAGCAAAGTTGTGCAAACATAACGAAACACGGTATAGTGTAATTAACCTGAAGCCAACATGTAGGCCCTTTTTAGCATGGGTCGTGCTCAACTGCACTTCCACCCAATGCTGCTAGAGGGCGCCAAATTATCTTTGCACGGTACGGCACGCGCATCGACCTGTAAGCGGCTTAGACGCCGGAAGGTGGCGACGTCTCTCGGGAGAAGGAGACACTTCGCCCGGAACACGCGCGCGCGTCCTGACAAAGAGACAGAGCACCGCCTCGATCTTCCGAGAGAATATCTCTGCACTCTCTTCCGGTTGGGGACGCGCGTGCGGCACGTGCTGCGCGACGCAACGGAAGGTCATTATTGGCAGGCGCGTGCCGCCAAAATACAAACAGGGGCAAATTCGGCACAACAATCACTATTCCGTGGATTCAAATTCGAATACACTAGTTTACGATGTCTAATATTTGGACAAATATATATACTCGAGTATATGTATATAAGTAGTCATAAACAAACTAATTCCAGGACATCTGATTCGAATTGCTGAATCTAATAGCTCATGTCGGAAATATTTGATTACATCTGTAGTTGATATGTCAAAATATAATTCAAGTATCTATTGATAGAACATCGGTGGTTAGGACGAATTTTAGTTTAAACGCCACTTTCCGGTGGCGTTTAAACTTTCCCACTTTCCTATACTGCACCAGATCACGTTTTTTTTTATAATAGTTCAAATTCGAATTGGTACGAAATTTCACATTCCGAATTGTGGAATTTATGGAACTGGTAAATTTTGAATTTTACATTTCGTCAGAGTTTGAAATTGCCATCGATGCTGGTATGATCTAATTGATATTGTTAAAATTTCATATTGGTATTGATGTTGGTTCGAGTCTATCTTGGTAACAATGCCAGTTCGAAGTAACTTTTCAGACTATTGATATAGGTGAAAGCGACTGGTGATAGAACAAGAAATGCCAAGTATTTCGGAAAACTTTAGACATCTCATTTTTTGTTTTGTTTACATTATTAATAGTCGCATAAAATAGTACATCGCATTGCTGGCAGACACACACCACTTGAAAGCGGCACAAATTTTTGATGCGGCGGACTTTCTCGTTTGTGTCTGAATTATTGAGTCTAGAATTTGACGACCGATCTAAAAGTTTAATACCAGTCTACGAGTATATCGGTTTTGGATAAATAATTCTTCTCGATTTTTGCTTGTCAAACCGGCGAATGAGACACATTGTTCGCGAATATCAGGTTGCACAGGAACGAGCACAAAGGTAAACGAGTAAACAGTAAGTTTCTGTCAACCTATGGAACTCATTCACGATACCGAGAAAGATGATAAAAAACACGACCCAATCGTTTCGTTACCAGCGGCGACCATATATCGCATGACTTCTGAGAACTGCGATCATTTTATAAGATGTTCCGACAAATTTATTGAATTCAGACTTGGGAAGTCTAACAACATTATGTCCATGCAATGGAGCGAGATTAGCAAACCATATGGAATCATAGTAGCTATTGATTTGTTATCTGCAGACCATTTCTTAGGCGTCGTACACCATTGTATACATTTTTCTAACGTGATTATTCATTCATAGGAAGTCCCCGCAAAATCCAGTATGTGATAACATTGCCCGAAGCCACTGATGATGCAAGATGAGAGAGCGTGAATTCTTACTGCACAAAAAATGTCAGTTTCTTGTCAACAGATCACTAAACTAAACGGTAGATTAGAAACGTGATAATCTTTTTTCACCAATTTTTTAATAATACCTGGCAACAGAGCACTCGGATTGGATATCGCAAGGGCAATGTCCAACTTACAAAGTGTTGTGATGCACTTTTTTGGACACAACAACCATGCAGCCCTGCCAAACGTCGATTATATTTGATGAGCTTCTCTGCCCATGATCCCGAGGCCAAAGTCCATCTTAACATCACGTTAGATCCCACACGCCCCCACTCTGTATGCTCTGCCACCAGTTCACTCACACCTCGCCGGAACGCTTTTCTACACAGCCCATCATACGCTGACCTCTTGTTTTCTCTGCGCTGTCCGCTCGCCCGGCCATAGCTCGGTCGGTCGCCGCCTCTTGGCCGTCCGGCCATTAGCGATGCCATTTGCCCGGTCGCTGCGCGCTTAAATACGGGTGCGCGCGGGCGCCAACTGCAAAATTATATTTTATGACTCCCTCAAGTGTTCATTAGACGCGTTTTCATTTACCGAAAGCGTGCCGAGGACGCGGATACGCGGACGTCGGCAGTTCCCCCTGACGTGCTCGGCCAACCTGCATCTAGCCATCTTCATTACGTGGGTGGCATTTGCAAGTCACCATTCTCGGTCAAAGTCGCCCAACTTACGCTTTTGTCTTGCGTTAGAGTAGAATTGATGTTGACTAGATTGGCTTAAAAGCACCTACGATTATCCCGATTCAATTCGACCAAGAGTAAAAAATTTAAACAGAGCGTGATTTTAAAACGATTGAATAAGGAACAAGAGAACGTCGCAGAAAAATTATCTGCTGAAATAGATGGAGATCGAATGATAAATCGCTACTGAAAAATGATAAATCTGATGAAATAGATGATGATATGGTGATGAAATAGATCTGATAAAAAATTAGAGCAACTCTGCAATGTGTAAAAAAAATTGCAAAGCTCCTGCCTGTTTTTATTGACCAGTGACTTTATATTTTTTGAGTAAGAATAAATATTCAGATACCAAATTTAATTTAATTTTTTATTTCAATCCAAATATAATTCGATTAGGAGACATTTGTAACTAATCGCATACTTTTTTGGAGCCTAAATCATGATATAAAGTACCCAAGTAGTAAGCCCAAATATGTTTAGGTTTCTCAACCGTCATGATGACAGAGTCGCGAACGACGTAGCACACTGCCAATCTTGGTGGCGGCAGCTATTGTCTTTTTTCGACTTGCGTCACGCGCGCGCGCGCCGAAAAAGAGGGCGCGTAGAGAGAGAGAGAAAAAAAAAAGAGAGAAAAAGGAACAAGGCGAGGACCGAAAATGACACGATAATGTCTTCCGTGTTCATTCTCAAAATTAGAAAATGGTGATCTCTTCGCGTCAAGGCGCGGGCGAGTGAGAGAGCGAGCGAGCAAGCAAAGATAGTTAGGAAGGAGCTGCCAGCCCTGCTTCTGCTGCTTCCATTAATTTTGCTGACCGCACGTGATAGGCACGAGGCCTGTTGCGGTTCCACCCCAGCCTTCTTTTTACGACTTTTCGTTAGGCACAGGCGACGATTGGTCGATAGATAACGTTCTTTTTTCCCCGCTGGTCTGTTGCCCAGGGTTGCCATTTTGGGGACTAGTGCACCTTTGCCATTTTCGTGGACTGTTACACATTTACCTTTTCAACTTTCTAGGAAATAATGATCCCTGAGATACTGAAAAAGGATAAATATTTCTAGAAGTGTGGAGATAATGGAGATAGAGGAAAACTGTCGCAATGAATACTCATTCATTGCGACAGTTTTCCTCCATCTCCATCGTCTATCATCATCAATATTTAAAATTTAAAACATTTTTTGATTAAAAAGCTCATTTATTTTATTTATAAAATTTATTTTGTTTAAAAGGCTTAATGACTTAAAACATTTTTTGATTAAAAAGCCCGTTTATTTTATTTTATAAAATTTATTTTCCTTTATTGTTTTGTACACACAAAACGATATTTGGAAACTATATTTTGTTTAAAAAACATATTTCCGTCAAAGTGCCGAAAGTACCCCATTTCCAAAATATGTGCTACAAAATATGCTTCTAAAATCACCAGTCACGAATTAAATATCCACGTACGCGTATTCCGAAATAAAAATATTATTTAAAGAAAAAATTATTTTTCAATTAAAATACTTTGTAGAAATTCGAGCTGCTATCGAAATGTACTTCGTCGACAACTACACCAGAAATCAAAATAGCAACCCCAGAAGGCCAGTGGCCAGCTTCGCACCCCAAAAATAAGGAGGGGAGGAAGTACCAACTTACCGGAGATGAAGACTCGGCCCAGCCCACATCCACTCCTACTTTTCCCCCAACCCCACCCCTTAATTCTGTCTCCCCCAGCTACTCCCGACTCGAGAAAAAAAAAAGAAGGAAGAGCGAATTGCACATTAAAGGAAGGCACTATTCCCATTTGAAGAATTTTCCAGATCTTTTTATGACTCAATATCATCTCTTGTGGTTCGTCGACAAAATTTATTGACGCGGCCGACGGTGCGATGCCTTGCCGAGCACACACGCGCGCGGACTCGTCGTTCTCCGACGGAACAAACCGAGCGTTCTAGTCGGACCGAAAACGCTCGCTAATACACAATGGATGTTCGCGAGCCAAAAAAAAAGGAAAAAAATAAAAAAAAGAATCTCCCAGCCCGGTAATTTCTAGCGTGTCGCTCATGAATGAAAGCCGCATCGAAAGCGAAAGCAGTGGCAGCGCGCGAAACGATAACAGGAGTCGTAGTTTGTATTAAGAAAACGGTTAGTGGATGCCAAGCTGCTCACGAGGGACAGACGGATTCTGTGGACGCGCTGACCAACGGAAACATCGAGCACAAGAAAGAGACCATAACTTTTCTAATTTCCGAAATCAGCAGACGATCATTTTGAAAGTAGGTGATCACTTAACAAATACTGCGACCCATTTACAGAGCCAAAATGGAAATATATTCACATGTATCTCATAGGTACTACTTTTTATTTTTTACTATTTGTTTTACTATCACACTACACTC
This sequence comes from Melogona broelemanni, assembly GCA_033995665.1. Classification (NCBI taxonomy): domain Eukaryota; kingdom Metazoa; phylum Arthropoda; class Diplopoda; order Chordeumatida; family Chordeumatidae; genus Melogona; species Melogona broelemanni. The sequence goes on along the minus strand of JAUJYS010001344.1, from coordinate 4,154 downwards.
AACTAGTTTTAATAATTGCGTAATTACACAAAATGAATAAAACAAGCAAATACGAGAAAAACGAAAGCTAATTTTAACAGAAGTTGTTTTTTCAGTGGCAGCACCGAGTTTATTTCTTGAACACAAATGGAGAGCGTTGCGGTACAGCATCAGGGGGGACTTTTTAAAATATTTATAGTTCTTGCTTGTGCTTTCGTTTTCTCTTATAAAATTCCACTACATGGACAATTTAAGCACTAAAAACACATAGTACAATTTAAATGTATTTTTTGTTGTTCTATCGTTCTTGAAAATAAGATTGGAATATCATCGTCAATGCGCATTTCGCTCGCTGAGACAGGCCTCTTTAATAAAATAGATCACTCCCACTCATAGGAATTAACTTCCGCACAGAATTCCTAGACGTGGCTACCGTCGCATTTCAACGTATATGCGCGCTCGAGATTTGTGATACTTTTTTATTATTCGAATTTCTAAGGATTTTCTTTCGATAAGAGCTGGCGCAGGATGCACGTACCAACGCGAAAGCTGGGCCCACACACAATTTTTCTCCCATCAGCCACGAAAAACAGGACGAAAGAAAAAAAAAAAGAATAACGAGCCAACAGGATTATACCTCTATTTTACATTTCTCTTGTCGCCCCGGTCGCTCGATACATCCAAAAATAAGGGTAGAAAAGTGAGCAATAAGCTCAAGAGTAATGCCGTCAATTTGCGCTTGACAATCGTGAAAGCGAATGTGATTGCTGTTCGATCAAAATCTTTGTTTCGTCCTATGGAAGATATGCGCCCGCGTATAGGCGGTACAACAGTCCGCTCTTGTTCACTCTAATACGATTGAATTGCATGCATACGATTCATAACAAAATTGCGATCTCGTTTCTCGCATTTTTTAATAATGCCTACAAGAGAACTCAACTTTTTTTTCTGGTCTCCTCTCCCGTCGGCATTGGAGCTTTTTACAGTGAGACGAGTGCTTTTTCGTTTCCTTTTGTTTATCGGCTTATTGTTTTTTTTTTGTGTGTGTTTATGTACGAGCGTGTTTGTGCCCCCGTTCTCTCTAGATGCAGCACGACCAATTTTCCAATTGCTGTTTCTCCTATACTGACGCAACTCACGACGTTTATTTGCTTCGCCATCACCCACCCACCATTGCCAGCCGATGTCAAACAAAAGTCAGTTTCTACTTGTGTTTAATTTGCGAGAAAGTTGTTCCACGGGGGCATGCCGGGGCTATTGACGTGTCAACATGGGACGTAGGGATGTTGGTCGAGTGCGCGGCTTGGAAATCAGTGCTGGGCTTGTGTCCACCGCCGTGGCCCACGTGCGCGGCTGACGGCAGTGAGACGATATACAACCTGAATTGAGGGGCGGGCTCACCCTGTAAACGCCTTTGGGGGGAATCAGATTGAACTCGAAAGTGCGCTACAGATTTAAGAAAACCGTGTAACCTCCTACTTCCTTCTTCATTGACACATTTACTGAACAAGAAAAGAAACATTTTCCATTATTAAAAATATAAAGTATAACAAAGCATATTCCTTTTAGAAGCAACAAATATTTGTTGCATACATACAAATTTCCAGGTACGCTACAGAGTGTATTTATGGATCGCTACATTGTGTATTTATCGGTCACTCAAATTATTTAAAATTTAGAAGAATAATGTTCGTCTTATTGGAGACGTCATTACTTTCCAAAATTTCGAGCAGTTCGAAAAAAACAGGAATCATTAAATCAAAAGTGTATCATTTTTAATTATTTAATATATGATTTCTGAAATATTTAGTCGCCGTTCGCTCCATATCAATATGGATAACAGTTTGATGAGAAATAAGTTGTCAAGAGTTTGATTATATTTGCAATAGATGGGGCTCGAATGAAGAATATAGCCAAAGTTGGCACGCCCCACCCACCCCATCATATCATGAACGTTAAGTTTGCAGGTAGACCCATGTTGAGTCTGCAAAACGACAACATGTCTCGGATGAGATGCACAAGACTACCTTTCCCCCATCGACTAGGCTCTTACAACTCTGGACGAAATGAGAAAACATGACAGAGCCAGACGTGCTGCATACAACAAATGGCCAGTGCGGATATTTGTATAACACGCCATCGGATCTCTAAACTAGCGCCCTCTCTTGTCCGCTACAGAAAATAACACTTTTGACCACAACAAGGAATTGCTTGAGGTCTTCCTCTAGCGACACAAGTAGACCACTGAATGAAAAGATTAAATAAAATAACGAATCTCAAGTTGAAATAAACTAAATTTGAAAAGGGAATACAATTTCTTAGACTCAAGAAACTTTTATGAAAGAGACAACTAGGTAAATACTCAACAAAATTATCAAATATATTACAAATTAAAACTATTTCCAACCTTCAAGAAAACATACATCGTCGGTTCCATACATTTTTTTATTATTATTGAGTAGTTACAAAATACTTATTTGGATACCTCGATGTCCGTATTTGCGAACCCACTGTCGATGTGTACAGTTCCTATTTTATTTCCGTAGATTCGGATACAAAAACAAAATGGCAATTCGCTGTAGAGGCGGTTGTACGAGTTCGCCTAGTTCTCGCTCTTATCCTAAAGCCCTTCTACAAAACTGCGAATAAGTACATCTACATGTACGAGTATACACAACGTGCAATCAGAGCCGGAAATGGATCGGTGTTATTAGATAGCTATAAAAAATACCAATTGAAGAAAGCCTAACCTCTCTATTCGTTTCGTAAGGAAACATTTCAGCCCAACAACGCTGCTGCGCTCAATTCCGATTTACCAAAAGGAAGAGATCGGCAAAAAATAGCTTCGTTATAAATTGAGCCCCAAGCACAAATCCAGTGATTTCATTTGAAATAATGTCTGCATCCAGATAAGCGATATCGAAATGTTCATTTGAGTACGGGATTTTTCGTAGTTTCGCTGCATCTGGTCACGTCTAGAAAAAAACCTGGTAACAAAAAACGAATGAAAAAAAAAAGAAAAATCCGCGCGATAGCTGCTGGCTTGTAGGCAAACTTTCCAAATGAAGATAAATGACTTTTTTGGACCAACAAGATTGGGGTGCGCTCTGACGGGAAGCCCTCGTAAACGATGGGGCAATTTTAGTTGGTTCTATATTTGAATTGGCGACCAATACCAAAACATTTCTCGCAAGCATAGAGAAAAAAATGCTTCGTCGTTTTCATACACGGTAGGTAGTTGGCCCACATGCTGTCATTCCTAGTAATTCTGTACAGAACATCTGGAGAATTTCATCGATTTTTGTGGTTCCAAATTAGAATCTCGAAATTTGCAATTGATTTCGTAGACGGGGAGTAACCTTGCTTTCCAAAATGGGTATAAATGATCGATACGAAAGTACATGTGGTTAATAGAAATGCATGAAAAATTATTACTTCGAGCAAGCAGTATGTATTATTGATTAAAACAATTAATTAATTTTCTCAGTTCTACGCAAATTTTATACAGATTGTACTGTACTTGGAGTGAATTATGATTGTGCTAGAATTGAATGCTTAATTAAATTTAAATATATGCAGTAGAAATACATAAATAAATCAATAAAGTTGGTCTTACAGTTCAGTTAAAACTGCTGTTGCAGTGCTCTTACAACGTTGGCAAATTAAATAACTTCGATCAGTATGTATTCGATCAGTATGTTATATATTGATTAAAAAATAATTAATTTCCAAAACTAAATGCGTACTGATACATCTGTATACTGATTGTACTTGGCGTGTTTGCTGTTTGAGGTATAAATATATGATTAAATAAATATATGTTTTTTGAATTTATGCCAAATAGTCACAACTAAATTGTCATTGTTTAAATTCGCTCCAAGTTAGACATGAATATTTCCTAGAGAAAATTTAGTCTGCAGTGCAGTGCAGTGTCCAGTTTAATTAACGGATGAAAATACTACACGTATCTTGATAGGATAGCATGAACATAATCACTCACTTCAACAGCAAGTACAATCGGCATCGAGAAGCCACTCATTAAGGCACATAATCTTCATCAACAGTGTCCGAAAATGCGAGCACGTCTCAATTTTATCACCCGAACGTATATACGAAACGAACGACACGATCTAGTGTTGGTTTTCTATCACTGGAGTGAGGGGGTGGAGGGAGGG
>JAUJYS010001343.1:0-17773 GCA_033995665.1 Melogona broelemanni | reverse complement strand
ACCCCTAAGCTCTGGACTCCCTAATGGAAGCTCAGGGGTGACGCCAGTACCACAGAATCGAATAAACGAAAGCCTGCCACGGGAATCGAACCCGGGACCACCCGCTCAGTAGAATGGGACCATACCCACTGAGCCACTGGGGGCCGAAAAATGAAATACAGGTTCAACATTTATGGCTAAGTAGGCTTACATGAATGAAGTTGCTGGAGGGTTAGTACGAGGGCTGTTTAAAAAGTTTCGAGCTTTTTTTTTTTTTTTTAAATGGTACCACATATCAATTTAAAATGTCAGTACGTTCAGTGACGTTCTACCACTTTTTGGCTATCCTGTGAGTGAAAATCAAGTTGAGGCTGCGCCATTCTTTTCCTAGGTTCAAAAAGCGGCGGTTACTATAAACAAGAATCACAAAAGTCTTCGTTGTTTGAACCAACAAAAAGAATGGAACAAAAAATAATTTAATTTTCACCCACTTGATAGCCAATAATTTGTAGCGTGTGCTGACATTTTAAAATGACTCGTGGCGCTATTTAATCAAAATGAACGTAAGTATTATCGCTACTTTTCAATTATCCTATGTAATAAGGCTATAAGAATATTTTTTTGTAGAATTACGAAACTACAGTAACTAACCTCGCCTTTGTGCAATTTGATAATAAAAAATAAAAATAAACAATACGCTACGAGAAAACATGCATGTCGAATTGGGCGATAGTAGCCGTGGAACATTATTAAATTTCCAATAGATCCCAAACAATTCTCCATAGAGACACGAGGGTGCAGTAATCCTGTAGTGCACTAGGCGCTACGGTGATTTAGAAAAAAATAAAATAAAATAAAATCTATGTGGAACGTTTGAGAGGAACCTTAGCGGCAATAATTCATGATCATCGGAAAATCGTAATGTTTTCGAATTCATTTTTTGTTAGCTGCACTCGCCCACTCTACGAAAGTGGATAACTGAAGATTGATTAACGTATAAATAGCATGGCAATGGGAGAAGACGAGGTATAGCGATCAAATTGGGGGAAGGGGGCGATGGTGATGATGCGAAGAAATACCTATACAGTGTACAAGTTGTATAGTATACGTACGAAGCGTGTAAATGATCCACGCACAGTAATTTTTGTAATGTTTTTTTTTTTCTTTTCTTTTCTTCTCCCAGTTCGCATTACATCGTGCGACCGAGTTTTTCGGTTGACGTGAGACAACAATGAGACTAATTCTATTCCTTTTTTTATTGTACCAATTCCTCCTCCTCACCCTCCCTCCTTCTCTCGATACAGTTTGCAGGCCTCGTGTGGAGGACGGTCGAGCCATTTTTGACCTGTCTTTGGACGACATCTACTCGTGTGGAACGACGCGGGTGTACGATAGAATAACGGTGAGATTAAAAGGATGGCGCTGCGCGACTCGGCTATAGTTTTATTTCTCGGACTGTTGACGTATTTGAGACTAGTTCTCCTTGGTGCAACAACCCAAAAAAAATCAAGTTCTCACGCAACGCCGCCAGCATGCAGTCCCGCTGTACTTCACAGTGGGGGAAGCGCGATTATCAACATTCGATAGTGAACCAACAATAATTGCTTTGCAATATTGCAAAAAGGCAATTTGAAAAAAGTTAATGTCCGAAATTTAAAAGAGTTGTTCAAAAATAAACTAACCAACTAAAATCCAGTTGATTAAGTGCGATTACATTCTAACGTTTTAAAGGAAGGACCATCAGACATCAAAACCAACAAACATTCTATAGATTTTCGTTATCGACTGAAAAAAATGGTTGATTAAGGTAACCATGGAACTGAGCCGAAAAAAAAAGGCGAACAGTCTTTCGAATTGCCCTTTAAAATAATTCAATTCTTTTTGGATTGAATTATCTTTCTTCACGTCGTAGATTATTTCATAAAAAGTTTGTCAAAATAAAAATATTCAATATGTTACTAAACTACCGCAATACAGTTATTTTGTCAAATACAAAAAAAAAATTATAGACTTCTAACAAGTCCAAATGTAACAAACTTGATCGGAACTCATTACCACACAATATTTTTCTAAAACATTCGAATTCAGAAGACTTAGAAAACAATTGTGATTTATAGAAGCAATAAAAAACTTTCAGAAAACAATTTAAAAAACAACTGAGAAAAGACTTTTAGAAAAATAATTGAGCATCACTAGGGCACAGCTCGAGTAGACAAGACACAGTGACGCCCAAAATGTATGCAGCGGCCAGTTTGTGTTCAGTGTACTCCTACGAACAATAGTACAAAATATAGGCCATTACGCACACTGACTTCACAATGGTTACTCTGCATTACAAGTGTGACGGATGGCCAATCGGTCAGCTTGACCGGTCGACTCATTTGAAACGATCCACTTTAACTCGAATTCTTAGCAAATAAAATCAACTGTGGGAAATAAGGGCAAATCATTCCCGGTTTGGCTAAGGGCTCCGACTATGACCACTTGTTTGCAGACCAAATTGTGGGTTTTAGCCAGATGGAAATGACTTGGCTTGAGAGGCTTGAGACGCAAATGCCAGTAGGCACATGGCAAAAAAATTATTGTTTAAAATAAAGCTGCGTAAAAAAAAATGCCAGGTATCTAATTTATCAAAAAATACGTTTCTAATATCCTCCTGAGACACTCATGCATGAATAATATGCGAACATTGAACGCGATCTTTCCGCGTTCTTGGAAGTATGAATACAACTTTCTCACACAATATTTTAAGCTGCATGTTTGAATGCCACTTTTTTCTTGGAAATTTCACTTATTTGTGAACACATTTTTTTGCAAGTAAAATTCAAGAAATCTTGCACCTTTTGGTTTAGGTCTCGCGAGGCTATGCGTGATGCGAGTTAGTGCCCGTATACAGATTTATGGCTTGGTGGTTAGGCAGTGTTGTGGGTACAGGGTATTTCGGCAGGGGAATTTAACGAGGCTGTCAAAAGAAAATTGCCAGTTTAAATTATTTATTGTTTATTAAGGATGCATTGAGCTTTCCGCGCGCCTAGTCTCACAAGAGAAATACGAGCAGTAGTTCGACCGGTGAGTCTTGCTCAAGAGCGTACACGTAATCCGCAGAAACGTAGAAAATGAAGGTTCGCACCAATTACAACATTTAATGGTCGTGCCTCCTCCCACTTTGTGGGAATATTAGGCGAACACTTTCCAATATTTTAGTTCCGTTTACCTAGAAATATTATTGGAAAAAGAGTAGGAGACGAGAGAATTATGAAAATTGATCAAGTACGTATTTTTGTTTTCCAGGGTCGTAAACTGTTTTACCATCGAGTGGTCATTGAATTAGACAGGGAAAGGAAGGAGACTGTTCTCATAAAGTGCGACTTCGAAGGGCAGAAGTTGCCCATATCCGACGCGGCACGTCCAAGGCGGAATGTATTACCGGCCAACTTCACGGAAGCAACGTAAGACTTTTTTCAATACGATTTTATATTGTGGCCTCGTTTCCCAAACTGTGCTCTTCTGGAAAATAAAAAATAATAAAACGCCATACATAAGATTAATAACCTTTATAAATCGCCATTAACTTGTATGACATGGGTCTCCGCCATTAAAATTGGTGGCTTTTAGGGGCTCCGCCATTGAAATATGTTCTAAAAAGGGCTCCGCGAACCAAAAAGTTTGGGAAACACTGTATTATGGTTTCTTTTGCTGCAACGCTTGCAATTTTCGTTTCAATTAATAATTTGAATCAATTACTCGGGTTTGTTTCCCGGCGCGGGCTCTCGGTTATTCGGTTTCGTATGCGTACTCTGTATATGAAACATATACCGATTTGCGGACACAGATCAAAATATTTAGCAAGTTCTGATTGATGCTGTATAATTGCTCCGCTGTTGACACACTTTGGAAAATTGCACTCGTGGAAAATTGAAATTTATAGTAAAAAGACACAGAAAAGGAACCTCAGTTTCAGTTCCGAAAAAAATACGAACTAAACCGTTCCTTCCTAGGAAAAGGGAGGAAACGAACCTAGGCGTTCTTTCCTAGGAAAAGGAATCTAGAACGTTCCTTCCTAGGAAAACGAACATAAGCGTTCTTAAGTTTCTCAAAATAGGAACACTGCACTTGCACAGGGTAATCAAACTTGTAATGTTGTTTGTTCGTTTGATTATTTGATATTTCATCTTTAATGCCAAAGTTGCACAATTTTATTTGGCGAGTTTCTACAACTGAAAGCACATACTCCGTTGACTCCAATATAAATTAAAAAGAATTATAGCTATTCGTTAGGATTTTCTGTATGCCGGAAGAAATAAACAAGTTATTAACATGGAGTTACAACTCGAATATGTTGTGTACGTACATGATCTTAGCGTTGAATTAGTAAGAAGAACCAACCGTGTATGCTCGTGTTTATGCACCTTGTTACGACCGACAAGACAAACTTTTTCATTTATTTTCCTTATTTTTCGTTAAACTCTTTCCACAGAGATATCGAAACTATCGCAACGGTGGTGGTGGAGGTTCCGGCTCCCATGGTGCACGTGAGCGTGCGACAGAACGGACTTCCGGTGGACACCCAAGTAAACGTCCAGCCTGGCACACCGCTCGAGATGGACATTGCTTTGGACAAGAACAGCTCTGGTGAGAATCGTGTGTGTTTTGCTGGAAGGGGCCGATCACCAATTCGGGGTAGTTTAGAGGCGACCTGTTTATTTTGCCTAGCCTAGTGTTCGTATTCTTAAGTAGGGATCTTCAGCGTGTACCTGATATCGTACAGATACGGGCTTCACGGTATTACTTCCATCCCGAAGAAAAGCACTCGAGAAATTGACCCGAAATTTTTTTGGAAGCCTCTGAAATTTCCCGTTCTCGTCCGGGAATTGAACCCAGGATCACGGGTGTAGTGGTCCAACTAATGCACTTACCACTGCACCAAGCTAGGCTAGGCGATCTGCTGAGAAATTTTGAGATTGAAGGTTTGTTAAGGCGTTCCCACCCAGCATGCACCAAAGCGCGCCGGTGAGATTTTTCCTTTTTTGAAGACGAAGAAAAAGTGCAGAAAGTCTCTCAACCGTTAAGGTAATCTCGGGGCAATATAAATTTTCTCATAGTGCTTTCGTTTGTTCCTCCAATGCCAAATGGCCAACTTTTTTGCACCTGAGTGTACTTGTATGCCCGCCGCGATCATGCGAGGAGACCGCAAAAAAGAAACGTGATGGAGAAGCAGTGGGTGAATTTTGGTTATTTCGGAGATTTCCCCCCTTTACCTGTAGGTTGCGGAGAAAAATACCTTATTTTTCTCCTAGCGCTGTAGCCGTTGGTTTACAAAGTTATAAAAAAGTTACAAAGTTATAAAAACAGTTTTTATAACTTTGTAAACCCCTTTACCTGGAAATCAGCGTAGCGGCTCACGACAAACTATTGTCGATGACAGAGTTAAAATGTATTAGTTCGGTAGATGGAGCACGTGACGATGCTCACTGCCATTTTTATCACGCAAAATTGCCATAAATTAGGATTTTTTGAAATCGCGAATCACGATTTCTTAATTTTAAATTAAAAAAAGGTTAAAAATTCAGGAAATTTCACATTTTTTTTTTGGAAGCAGTTCATGAATTACCTGGTAAAATATAATGTTTTTAGGAGCCGTTGTGTTTGAAATTGTGTTGCAAAAAATTTACAAACGGGTCGGATTCTATGGTAAACCCAAATCAAATTATTTTTAGAGTCCCAGCATTGGCACTGTGTGTTAATTCCCACCGCCCAACTTTCATCAATTTTAAATATTTTTATTTTTATTTGTTTGTTTGTTTTCCGTTCGTCGTGGTAGACACCTACGGTCTATTCGTAAAGGACGTCAAAGTTACCGACAACAGTCCACACCAGGAGGAAGCCATTATACAAAACGGGTAGGTGTACATTCGTAATTTCGACACGCTTGCTTACAAACACCATAAGCTTCATGAGACCCTCGTGCTTACAAAATGGGTAGTTCTTCGAAAGCTAGCTCTTCGGATATGTCAGCTTTATAAACAACCCACATCACCTTTTGATATTTCCGTAAAGTCTGGAAGCGAAGTCCAGGAAATCCAGTGTTTGGTAGGAAAGGAACGGAAAAGTTCCGTTGCTAGGAATGAGTTCCTTTTCTGAGGAACTTTGGAACGCCCAGGTTCATTCCCCAAAGAAGAAACACTTAAAACAGTTTCGTTTTTCGTTTTTTTTTTTCCGGAACTGGGACGGTCGTTTCTTTAACTTTACGCAGAACATTTAAATAATTAATATTTACGCATTCAAAGCTCACACGATAAAAGTCATAATCGTTAATAGAACTTTGGGATAATAGTAATCGTTTTTTTATCGAATGAAAGGAAAGGTTCCCGGTTCCTTTTGAAAAGGAATTAAGAACAGTTAGGTTCCATTTAATTTCTGGAACTGGAATGGCTTTCTTTTGCTTAGGAGGAAAGGAAACTGGAACAAACAAGCTCCTTTTTAAAGGGAACGAACCCAACACTGAGTCAGTAACAGCTTGGCCATCAGGATAGATCAGTGCGCGCACATTACTCTCTCGTGACCACGCGACAGAAACCGCTAACAATAACATAACGTGAAAGAAGCACGTCCATGTTATTCAAGCATGACGTCCATGTATGCGGTCTGTCCCAGACATTGCCCCATGGACACAGCCGACTGTCGGCAAAAGAAAATCAACGGCATATGACCGCATATCGCGTTGTAAGCTATTCGTCACACACCTCATTTGCATAGCAAGCTTTGGTCTTTGGAGTAACTGGCGCGCAAAAAGAAATTAAGAAGGAATTGCGAGAAAATGAACGGCGCTGCGAAAGATTAACAGATGAAGCGCAAAAAGTACAGTAGCTTTTCAACTCCAGGAATGTCCGCCGTTAACGGCATGACGTTCGCATGGCGCTTTCGTCATTGTTGTTCTCGCACATCGCGCGATTCACGTGTTGTTCGTCCCCCCCTCCTCCCCCATTCTCACTACCTGTGCTCCGGCTGGCCGATGGCCTATGCTAACCCGCCCAGACTTTAATTGTTCGAGGGAACGCTATTTATCACCGGGGAACTGCTTTCGCTGTACGGGCAGTGTGCGTACGCGCGTCGGGGATCGCCCCGTGCGTCATAGCGGGTCAGCCGGCTCGGGTCAACGGCACTTGATAAAAAGAAACTAGACGTTTTGTCGAGTCGCAAAAAAAGGCTATTCGGCGGGTGGGGTAGGAGTGGGGGAGAATGTACACGGTACAGGGATGCCCGTAAGAAAATAAGATACAGCTAAGCAGTCTGAAGGAAAAGGTGAGGGTGTGGGGCAAGTTCAAGGCAGCGGGTGCTGATGGAGTGCGGACCAGAGGGGCGAGGAGGGTCAATACATGCAGTGCATTTGCCATTCAAGGAAAACACCCAAGGGTAATTGCGTCGTAAACAATAACCCTGAACTTCGCGGGTAACCTCACGACACCCTGGATTCAAACTTATGCACTCGCACGTGGTTCATGTGCCTTTTAATAATACCGAAGGAAATTTTATGGCGGACATTTTTTTTTTCTTACAAATTCCTATCCGTTTTGAAGTGCAGAGGGTGATTGAAACTCACGCTATTCTCCTTTTTCATGGCATCGTGGATTACTGTCAGGTCAATGAGGCACAAATGTGCCGACTCCCATCCGCTAACATGGAGGTCCTTAAGCCAACATAATTTCCTAAGTCGGGGCTCACACAACGTAAATTTTTTACCAAATGGCGCTGCCTCCAGCAATTGCAGTTGGACCATTATTATTGGTGGCGTAAATTGTCAATTTCAAAAAATGAACTTTGTGTGATGTTCAGCGCCAAAACTCAATTTTTCAATTAAGTACAAAAAAAAAAGAACGCGCACAGAAAAAAATAATAAACATTATTAAACACGTGCACGAAAAAGTGCATGAAGTGACTCAAAAAGTGATGTTTGACGCCGTTATTTCGATCGACGTTTATGAAAACTGACTCTACTATCCTCGTTTTTCTAATTTCGCCATTTTCAGATGCTCGCTTGACCCGTACTTGTTCTCCAACTTTATCACCAACGATGGCGACAAGCTGTCGGCCACATTCAGAGCGTTCAAATTTCCCGATAGCAGTTACGTCATGTTTATCGGGACAGTAAACGTCTGTCTGGACCAGTGCCACGCGGTAAGAACTATCAACTACTTACTCTATGTGTCCGAAAGTTAAAAGTTATTAGATTTAACGAAAGCCTTTGACACGTGTAAAGTGAAACATCACCACATATCGTACGAATTATTAGTTCCGCTTCACGAATAAATGCATTAACGAATCGACCCATTTGTAGAGCACTTGTCCGTGAACGTCACCAGGATTTCGCCAGAAAATTTATGCTCGCCAGGGGGGCCTACTGTCTGCTGAAGTCTCTCATATACAAACGTTACGGGCAAAGGCAACGCATTTTTTTTTTCTCCGGAAAGTTAGCAAGTATTCGAGCATAACAGTTCGGCACGCTTTTAATACAAGTTGGCGGTAAATCTTAAGAAATGAACAGAAGTAACCTGGTTGGTTTTTTTTTTTAAGTTTCCCTAATGAAGGAGGAAAGTTTCATTCGCACGATATAAATCACATTAGCGGCATTCGAGCCACAAACAAACGTGAATAAATATTCCCTTTATTTTTTTTTTGGGTGAGCGACACAAGTTTCCCCAGGCAAATAAATGCATTCAATGCCAAAAAAAAGGATATATGCGTGCGTGTCGGCACCGGTTTTATGCCTGAAGCCTACATTGTATGCTCGTCCGCAGACAATTTTCTAAGATTTATTAATTTTTAGCACTCTAAGTGAATGCTTTCGTTACGATACAGTCGTTTGGGAAAAATAATTATCAACAAGGATACTTCTAATACGCTGAATGCCGACCTGAAAGGATGGTCACCGATATCAAGGACTAAGACGAGAATCTGATCAGAATAAAATTAAAAAAAATTGCCGGTTTTGGCAAATTACGCTTACGGCTTTCTGCATGCACTGACTTACTGGATAGCGGTCGCACTTTTTCGACTTAAATCAACGAATCGAGAGTGCGTGTAAAATACATGCTTGGTGGGATATGCAAGTAAATTCAATAAAAAATATAGTAGGTCACAAGCATGAGCCTTGGTATTGATTATGTCGGCTCGTGGCATACTCGTACATCGACAAAACGTTTACTCGTGTATACAAATAGCAGCTCACCAAGAAAAATCCATTCGCCAAATAATTAATATAATTAATACATAATAATTAATATAGTAGCAGCGGTTATAAATTAAAAAAAAAGTATTCTTTGTGACATTCGAGAAGTTACGAATGATCGCAGCTGTAGTTCTTATGTCTATGTTATTAATGTCTCAATAGCACAGTGGGCCTCTTGAACAATGAGCTAAAGTATCAAAAGATCAACGGGCATTGTTTTCCATTATCAGACTCATTAAACGCTCGCTTTTCGACCTTGATGCCAATTACCAACTACACGTAGAATGGGCACCTGAAATTTTATGACGTATGAAACTACCGAACTTGCGAATGCGAATAAAATTTACAATAATGCCGCTCCAGGGAAACACCAGACCCATCTCTTGTTGGCTCTACGGCTCTATTATTTTATTTAGGTTGCCATTCGGATATATCGCAATGTGCACACCAGTCATATTTTTGTAAAATGCAAGTTTCAATGTTCTTTTTCTCTGTAGACCCCATGCAGCAACGGTCAGTCCGGTTACGGACGGCGGAGGAGAGATATGCAGATACAGACCAAGAACCCCAACAAAATATTCGAAGTGACAATGACGACAATAATGCGCGTCGGCTACGAGGAGGGAGCAGTAGCTAAAGGTTTTTTTTAAGTGTAGTTATTCATCGATTTTGTCATTTCCACTTATTATTTACGCGTTCAAATATGTACAAACCCGTCCACCCTTCAATTGAGTGAGATTTTGATAAATAAAAAATAACCTTGCCAAATGAAAATCCAAATCAAAATTACCAGATTTTTAAATAAAATTAATTTTAAAAAAAATCGATTAATTAAACCAGATACACTTATAATAAAAATTAACTGATTAAATTAAATAAATTAAAAAATCAGCACGATCAAGTACTGTACTCGTGGGAACATAGTTGCCCAGGTGGTATGGCAACCGCCTGTGGTGCGCCATGCCTACATCCCGGGTTCGATTCCCGGCGCGGAATTTAGTTTGTTCTGTGCCCGTCCACAAATGCTTAAGCGTTTAGAGGGGTAGATAATCTCGTGTTGTCACAACAGTTACGACAATCACCAATTACCAAAAAAAAATGATTGGGAGTAATTTACAAGTACGTACCGATACATTACATTTCGCCATAGCGACACGAGGGGTATAAAAAATATTTTTTAAATGTTTTTTTACTAATCCATTTTAGAAGCAGGCAACGCCTTGGCCTACGAACCATCGGCAATACTGGGAGCAAAATTTTCTAGCGACAACTCGATCACCATCCACAACAACGGACAATCGCTGACCGGCAACACGCATTTGGTCTTTATTCTGACGTCATTGATCATCGCATGGCTGGGCCACCACTAACGTCGGACTCAAATACAATACCGATGCCTCATTATTAATGGCCAATATCAAATGCAGCATCCACATTGTAATTGGCCGCCGCATTTGATTGAAGCACCTTCAATGTCGTTCACACTTATGCCGCGAGCCGGATCGATCCGTGGCGCGGTATTTTGTAATTTGTTTTTACACATTCACAATCTGACAATTGCATTTTTCAATTGTCGATGTGATTTACGATACATTGTCAACGTCATTTTTGTGGTTTTTTTTTAATAAGGGCTTTTGCCGTAAGCTGGATCGATCCGTGACACCGGTATATTATCATTTGTTTTTATGCATTCACAATCGGACAATTGAAATATCTTTGATTGTTGTTTCAGTCTTCCCGCACTATCGATTGGTGATCGATCAACTAATTCAATTGTTGATGTGATTTACAATACATTGTAAACGTCATTGTGATTTTTTTATTAAGTACTTTTCTTGGCTGGGTGCCTCAGACATAAATCCACTGTCCACCAGCCAGTGCTAACCGGTCCGGATTCGAACCCACGACCCCAAAGATTAGTAGTCAAATGTTAGAGCAACAGAACACTTTCCAAAAGAAGAACAACTTTCCAAGTTCGATCGAGTTCAGATACACAGTGTATATGTATCAATTTACAGAGGATATTCCGTGTTTATAAAAAATAAATTCACAAAAAAACAGGAACTCTTATGAAAATACCGGTAGGATTAATAACGAAGAAAATGCTTGACACGGAATTCGACAGGTGTCAATGGTACTGCACTTATTTATATGTTCAACTGTTTAAACTTACCATCAGTCATAATCAGCGAGATTTATAAGAGAAATAATCAACTTCCGGTGGATTGGGACTACCGGTAAGTGTTTTCAGTTGATTGTTAATTTATAATATATCGCAGTATCAATTCCATACCATCAAGCCTTTTGTTCGTTAGAAACCTCGTATATCCGATTTTGCCATGTTCTGTCTATGTTTCCGAAGAACATTTAAAATGCTGTATATAGAATTGTCACGTTTCGGTTTTTGGACGAAGCTCCAGACACGCAATTCAAATTGGAAAGTACTGTGATTGGACGAATTTTTGACGTCACATTATATGCAGGCTTTTAATTTGTGTGTCGGCAGCTTTGTATAAAAAAGACATATAGGTGCGCGAATGTAATGAATGAAAGGCACTAAAAATGCTCCGCAAGCGACAATTTACTGCAGGAAGAGTCACTCGAAATGAACAATTTACTGATCAACGACTCGTATGCAAACCCTATTCAAAATTTAAAACCTCTACGGGATAGCATTTGTCGCATGGAGATTGAGATTGTTCGCTTAATCAACCTCAGAACAACCTAAACAAACAAAAGATCAATATGAAATCGCTTCACAGTAGACTACTGTAAAACTGCTTCTGATGTTTATCGAGGATTTTATCTTGTTATTTATTATACTCAAATCATTTAAAATGATCTTTACAAAGATTATTTTATGATTTGAGTATAATGAATAACAAGTTAAAAGCTCAATATTTCCTTATACGCGATTTTAATAGAATGCGGATTACCATCAGTGCCATAAAATATAAAATAAACACGCAAAAAAGGTAACAAAATGTTGTAGTATAATTATACTACAAATTTTGTTCCTTTTTTCCTCTTCGAATTACATACGGGGAAACAGTTTTGAAATATGCCGCGTCAGCAAGTAAACACGCATCGAGCCGCTATCCTCGTCTCATACAATCACTAGATGTCATTGCGATTATCTCCCATTGCCCAAAGCTAGTAGCAATTTTGGACATGCTCTTCGTTTTTAAAAATATACTTGAAATATTTTTATATGATATGGTTTTCTAATCTTTTTTTTTACAATTCAGTTGATGGGAACACAGCATAGTTAACTGATGAATTTAATGCTACTGGAATACATATTTTTAATATTTCAGTCTGTGGTCCGGTAAGAACAAGAGTACCTCATTAGAAGTGTTACAAAACATTTATAATTGGAAAATACCAATTGGAGAGGCGCGTTATTAATAGACATTCCAGTGTCCAGACATACGCATTCCAGATTCCTAAAGATTAAGTGGTATTTACAGTCAGAAAAAATTCCCTTTCTAAATAAGGTTGAACCCTTCCAGGCAAAAAAAATCCGTCCAAAATAAATCCCAACTTTTCGAGGAACTCGGCTCGCTCGTCAGGATGTTTGAAGAAACAATTTTTAGGCGGCTAAAGTATGACTCGCCAGTTTTTCTGGCACTTCCCTAATGTTGATTAACCAACGAGACCGAATCTCCCTGTGTAAATAAAAACAAATATCAGGCGACCACAAATAAATCGAATTCGAACGGTGAAAATAAAAATAAAACTGTTGAAATCACATCTTTTATCAACAGTGGATTCAATAAACACCCCTCAATCACAAGAAAACCCATGGAGCATTCAATTTTACTGCGTCAAAGGTCTTTTTTGCCATCGCAAATTCAGATTCATGCATCGTTACCCCAAGTCCAAAGTAAATGGCAACGGATGGCAGATGATCACGTGACATCATTTTGTTTGGAATTAAGTTTATACTTGACAAATGTGACACCAACCCCAAAAAATATGTCGCCGACTAGAATCTTAAAATTCCCCAATTCAAAAGCTTTGGAACAGATTTCAGTTCGATAGAGAGGGGAAAGAAAATTGATTCGCATGTGGCAAATTTGTCAAACTAGTCGTTAAAATATATTGAAATAAAACTTATTCCAGTCGCAAACGATAAATAAGATAGGTTGGCTCATACTATACGAGCATTTTACCGTATTGTGACATTCCGACTGCACAAGTATACAATGCGGTAGGTTGGGAATTGACCAGCACATTCTTCACTTAATCGAAATGTGGGGTAAACTACAGTACATATTTTTACGGTACAATATATGTAATGTAATTGGTTTATGATTATGTTTATTGACCCCTGTTTCGGGGCTAGTTTTCGAAGCAGACCTGTCTGCCGCGAGTTGTTGTATCATATTTTGCAATTGTATTTTTTTATTGACTTTGCCGTATTTTACATGCCCTGTCTCACGCTATGGATATTTCAACAGGAGCTTTTTTTTGTACATAGTGCGCTTTTGGGTAACAGTTACTTCTTTATATAACTGGAATCGTGGGCTACTTTAACATTCTGACGTCACAGGGGGGGGGGGGGTCAAACACTGTATACATACAAGTCAGATACCAATAGACAACGAACGCTCTTTAAATATTAGTTCTGCATAATATTATACATGTGTAGAAAACAAAATAATGATTGATTCGATTCAAATTAGGCTACTAAAAACAACACGCATGTTAATTTCACAAGTTTGATTATTTTAAGAGGTCTCCATAATCCCAAGAATGGGAGAACAAAGGTTAAAGGTTTGAGATCATAAATATGGCTACGTTGCAGATGGGTAGAGGCACATTTACAAACATGGCAATCTATTTTAATGAGACCTCAATTAAAAAAAAAATAGATTATTTTAACAGTGCCAGTAATTTGAAATGTTCGCACGCACTTCCAACCTTCCTCGCCCATTCTCCAATACTTAACAGTCTTGATTGGTCTTAATAAACTGGTTTACAGTTAGAAGGGAATGAGGCGTGATCGCATAAATTATTTTGTAACAATGAAACCATTAAAATTGTTAATTGTTTTAAAGATGTACTTGATTGTTTTTGCTGTCGATTTCATTTTTTTTCTCTCACGTACCACAACAAATGTTTTGAACGAAATATTAAAATATAAGTTTTGTTTTCATGATTAGTTAACAGCTTACTTAACATTTAAATTTAAAAGCTTACATAACTGATGCCGCATTATACACCTTAAAAACTACTCCATAATAATAAAGAAATAAAGCTTAAAAGAAAAATTGATATTTTCTAACGCATATGCGTAAGCTTACTCACCTAATTTCCACGGTGACCTCGCAAACAAGTTTGGGAAATCCATTTCCTGGCAATTTGGACACAGCTTTCAACTTACTTGGACGATGACACGAAGATACAATATATGCAGACTATTTCGTAGATCACAGAAACTCTTTGGAAACAATTGAAATTCAAGTCAATTTTCATGGCTCCTTGCACAGACAACTTCAAATGATAATGTTTCCCACCATTTCTCGCTTGCTTAGTTGGCTTTGCGATCGACCTTGGATCAAAACCAACTTGCTGGTGTAATTTTTGCTCATCCGGGTACTTTCGGCCGCTTTCCACATGACGATTACAGGCCCAACTTCGCTTATCTTTAAGCAGTTTATCCAAATTATCCACACTACTCGTACGTTTGATATCGGGGAAGCTATTTTATAAATCGTTTTTCGATGAAAATCGATAGCACAAAAGAGCCAGCGTTATACACACCGCGGTAAATTCGAAAAAAAAACATGTTGCTAAATATTTTTACCCCGTTTATGAGATTCGACAGACAATTTGCGATTATCTGAAAAATATTTTTTGACTCCCGTATAATCCGTTCAATGTATATATTCGAAAATTATGGAACAAAAAATAATTATCAAAAAGACCTATCGATACCAACGCTGCTGGACTTAACAAAAACATCTCTTCACGTTTCTGGTCTTGAAATAATTCATTCAGACCCAAAGGTACAATATTCATATCTTTATTTACAACATTGTTTTTTTATGCAAGAAACAGATGAGTTTATTTGGAACCACACCCAAATTTGCTTTCGAAACAGTTCCCCCTCACTGCAAAATAAAAAAAAACTGCGGTCACATATTTTGAAGTGGTTTACAATTTGTTTTGAGGGGGGTGGGGGAAATTCCTTGCTAATTAATTATCACTGCATATACGAAGTCAAGTGTAAATATATATATACAGATAGGACAAATTTTGTATTTTAATATCACTCAAATGCGATAGGCTACCCACAATTTTTGTTTAACTGGACAATTGGTGCAAACACACATCCACATGAGCGCGGATGGCGCTACAACTGATACATGGCAAAAATGGGATTTTTTGTTTGTTTTTGAGACGCGTACATATACAACCCCGGTCGTCTGTGAAAGTATGTAGTCGACTCTTATTCCAAAAAAACAACCAAAAACGACCGGAGTTTTCATCGATGGAAAATCTAACAAACAACAGCTCCTCCGAGCCGACCTCCCGTGACGCTACTCGAAAAAACGTGGTGCAAAAAATTGTCCATAGCAAAAGCATAAATTACATGTATGCAATTTTACACTTGGCCCGAGTGGCGACTCGGGCGAATTGGGGGGCGGGGGAAGAGGGGACGACCAACAATCATTCTAAGTTTTTTCTCGCCGGTCCGAGGACCGTGTGTGAAGAGAACCCGCGGCCACCCAGCAACCCCCCCAGAGGTCGACCGTGCCACAGCGGTCAAACCCAAATTAGGACGCGGGCGCCTACTACCGGATCTATCCGCCGCAACGAGCACATCCGCCATGGCCTCAAACGATCACCACTACCGGGACCACACAGACCACATGGTTGATGGGCAATTTTTTTCTATTTCCCTCGACAATACAAAAACATATAAAAAAATTAGGGGACGGTCAAATGCGAGGAAGGCGAGATTAAACGTACAAGACACGTCAAGCATCGGGGAGAAAAGGATGGCTAACATTAATATTGGTCGAGCTGGGGTAGACGGGGTAGGATTGTGATTAGTGAGTTCTATAATTTTACTACCGTATTTCGGAATGATGCATATGGGAGAACGAAACCCTGCAAAGATCGGACCAGAAAATTACCCGAGTCTGCACAACGTTCGATTCAAAGGAGAGAATGTGTTTGTGTGTTGAGAGGTTCGAGTGTGAAACAGATATAGGTACACTTTTTATTTTTTTTCCCCCGAAATTAACTGGACTACAGGCATCAACGCAAACTTGCGCGGAGACACAGGAAAAGTCGGATCCAGTTTCTCCCCCACCCTCCACCTACGAAAAAAAAATGAAAAAACATGGCGCGAGTCTCGATGGACAGGCAAAGAGTTCTGCTATCCATCGAAAACCCTTCCTATCACACCAACAATTTATTTATTTTTTTGCTATATATTATTTTATTTTTATAAAGTAAAGGAGGCAACACATTGTCGAGCACAGACGCCCGTTGCGTCACTCAAATAAGTTAGTCCAATGGTGGTGTGCATAATTTGATCGTTAATGTCTCGCGAGTTGGGGGGAATCTAAGTAGTGGCAAGTGGAGCATATACAGACAGTAACAGTGGTGGCGATTGTGTGTGGTTCTACATCTCAAATTTTCTCGACGCCCCCACCCCCGCAGCCAGATATATTCGGTCGGCGTCAGACCAAGCTAAAATGACGACACCGTGATGGTGTGTTGTTTTCATCCGTACGATCGGGCGTTTCTATATACCACCAACCAGTTAGAAAAAGCTAGCTAGCAAAGTATTCACAAATACACTCTTGGTTGCCGGCTCCGACCACCCCCATTTTTTTTTTACACCAGTAGAATCGACTTTCCCCCAGACGCGCCGGCACGCACAATCCCGCAGCAAAAGGAGGAAAAAAATATTGACACCCCCACATCACACCCCCTCCTATACCACCACCACCGCCCCAAGCACAGGTTTTCGATTTACGAGATGAGTAGAAGCAGGCTACGCATTGGTGGCACAGAGACGGAAAAAGATTGAGAGGACTAAATCAAATACAGTTTAGAAAAGCCGGTTAATGTACTGTCTGATCTCTGTGATAACGTTAATAAAATGGGTAAATACCGACGGCCAATTGGAAACCACAGATGAGACTAGGGCGAAAAAGAATCAAGTCAGGGTTGTCAATTTTTGACGACCAATTCACATTTCGAGATACACGTGACAAAGCTACCCCCAATTCAATCGTGTGGAGTTTTTTTCTCGCGTTAACTGGAGACGTCAGACGCCCAAGGAAGCCAACACGAAATAAACTACACAAATATTTCTGGTGAATTCGTCCTCGTTTCCGATCAAATCCAATAGTACAACATCACCACTGAATTATTTTCGTCAGACAGTCTCAAAACATTAACTAATAAGTTATACCAATAAAATGACTTCAATACTCATCCCTATCGCCAATCAAATCGACAACTGATAACCCGTGACAATGCATCGGCGAGACACTGGTATCGTAATTGAAAATGTAAATGCTAATTTGGCCAAAAACAACT
>JAUJYS010001342.1:0-17776 GCA_033995665.1 Melogona broelemanni | reverse complement strand
ATCCGGAATTAAAAAAAAAATTGCTAAATACCATATACGAGAGAAAGTCTCAAATATCACAGAATTTTTAGATCACAGAATTTTCCTGGTGTTGTACACGTGTTAAATAAAATTAATACTAAATGAGCATATATATATTATTGAATTATTGAATAATTTTAAGCACTCCGCTCAAGCACGCTTGAGTAGAGAACCATTTCGACAGGAGTAATTACCTTGATCCCGACTCATGACGATCTGCGCGCGGCACAACCCCGACCCCGACCGCCACTCGCCTCCCACCACCCTGTTTAACCCCACGAACACCAGATGGCGCTGCGTGGTGGGCCTCGGCAGCTGCAGCGACTCCATCCTCCCCTTCGCCGGCGCCCACTGCACCTGCGCGTCGGCCAGCGTCACCGTGAACCGCGTCCGCCCCCGATTGAGCACGCTATCCACCAGACGGCGCAGCGGCGGAGCGTGGGCCGTGAGTTGACGGTTGAAGAGGAGCAGTTCGGCCGGCGCGCCGTGGCCGTCGGCCGAGGGCGAGCGGGCCACGTGGAGGGTCCACAGGCGCGGTACGTCGTAGTCGAGGAGGAAGGTGGCTTTGTCGAGCGGGCCGCTGAGGTCGAGGCGGAGGACGGCGCGGCGGCTGCAGCGACCGAGGGATGGTTCGGAGGGGACGAGGCCGGAGGGGGGGACCACGAAGCTGACCCGGCTGCTGTAGCCGGTGACCACGCCGCTGCGCAGGTCGATGGTTACTGTTTCGTTGGCTTTGACCGGATCTGGAACGATTGAAAGGATGGTGGACCTTAGATTAATTGGGTGTGTTGGGTAGGATAGCTCGTAACAACTGGGACAACTGGGTTCAGACTGGGAGTATAACAAGTATAGTTGTACGGAACAATACTGTAAAAAATATAAAAAATAAAAATTTCCACACGTCCTAGAGAGCTGAAATTTTGTGCGTAGCTCAGTCTCATGAAACATTTTACTCAGTCTAATTTTGAAAAAAGGTTACCATTTTTTTTAAATATTCTCAAAAATAAAATTGATGCTCGTGTCGATATACATGTACAAATGGAAACTTCTATCCGAAAAACGAAGATTTTTTTCTACATTTACTTGTTTAACAAGCTTAAATTCCATCGAGCCTCCCAAAGAGTTGACAGCTAAAGAAAAAATTAGTCAACGAAATAGCATAAGAGTCCATTTCTTAAGGAGGAGCAAAAAACAACTGTCTCAAAACAAAAACGCTCACCTACAAGCCGCCATATTTACGGTAGCCATTTTGTTCAAATTTTAGAAAATCGAAGAGTTGAAATAGACAAAAACAATTTTGGTTTTGACTTTCAGGACAAATTTATTTCTCAGTTACATGGAGATAGACTTTCGAGATGTTCTCGGATCTAAGTTTGGCTCAGACCGGCCCCCGCGCGCATACAAGATGGCCGCCGGCTGGACCACCCAACTCCGGACGGCGGGCGGTCTTTAGGCGGTCCTGCCCATCACAGGCAGCTATATATATATAATGAAGGTGCGTGTTTGAAGAACCCCACACAATCTTCTGCTGCATTGAGAATTGAGGAGTATAGACGATGAGGTGGTGGGGTTGGTCGGGAGGGGGGGAGGATACCCTCATCTTGCCATCGTGCTGGAGAGAGATGTTACTATCGCGGCATAGTTGACACCACGGGCGGTGCGTGTGTGTGTTCGGGTATTGGAGACCGAAAAGCGGGCCCAAGGGGGACGGGCAGGTGCCTCGTGAGGATGCGGGATGCGGGGCGAGCCGAAGCCATCGTCATACAGGCCGTGTGAGATACCCCCACTCACCTCCAGACAGGCGGCATTCCTTCTTCGCCTTCTTCAGTACGAATGCACAACTCTTGTCAAGAGCCTCCCCATTGTCTCTCTTTTCATTCGCACTCAAGAAGTGACGTAAATAGTCATGCAAATATATCTAGATATTAACGACAATATTAAATCACGAGGGGTACAATAACCTCCTGTAGTGCTATTCACTACAGTGATCCGGAATAAAAAAAATAGCAAATATTAAACGACATGAGCGGGTAGAGGCGAAAATGTCCTAATATCTTAAATTGCCGTGTGCTAGATAAATAAAAATAGGTATAATTAATCACAAGTTATTATTTTTTATTTTTTTAAGGCATTTATTATAATAGGGAATTATTTCACAGTAACTAAGAAGGTATTCCGCCTAACTGGAGGTTTAGACGGCAGTCGCATGGCCTGTATGACGATGGCTTCGGGCGAGCTGGGTGGCTTCGGCGGGGCACCCAATCACCTCGTCGGCTCAAGTGAGTTGCCGCCACCCGCCTATGCCAAACCGAGACAATCACCCGTAATCACCAGTAATCACTCGCCTATCACAACCGAAACAGAAACAAGAATGTGATAATGCACGCTGCAACAGAAGTTAAAATAATAATAGGATGTGCAACTCTAGTTGCACGCAGTGTCGAATGTTAGGTTAATTGAAATGAATGATTTCATTTTGCGAACTGGTCGGCTAAACTCACTTATCGGCCATCATCATCCGCGAGAAGATGAAAACTAAAATTTCAATCTTAATGTACTGGTACTCATATTGGTACACATTAAATGAACTGATTAAAATCTAATATTTGAAATTGAATTTAAGATTTCTTCAGTTCATTACAATGAAAATGTGCCCCGGAGGGGCCTAAGGGCGATCAAGCGATCAGTGAAGGACGAATATGTCCTAGTTTTACCACTGGGTCATGATATTAAAACAAAACAAGCCAATGCACATGCAATTTGGTAAGAGCGCACACCTTGCGAAATTTTCTAAATTTTTATGTGCCACACAAGACGAGGAAAAGGCGCGCGCAGCGCGAATTAAAAAAATATTGTCAATAAAATTTTGAAAAACACTTGTCCACAGTCTGAACAGAAATTTTCAATTGAACAAGGCATCAGTTGATGGCCATATTCGCATTTACATGATCGCACACCTACCTGTACATGTAAGTGCGAAAGCCAATGCCAGCTAAATGTTCCACTGCGTCCGTCCCACATTTTGGTTTGGCGCGTCAATTAGTGGATAAGAGGTGTGGAGCCGCTTAACGCCGCTGGTCGTCCATGCGTCCGCCTATAGGACGGCGCGCCCGGCCCCGCCGCCCGCACTCCCAAATTGGCGGCCACAAATTAGCGGGTGGCACCTTTCTCAGCGTGGCCACCGCATATACCTCGCTTGCGACATCATTATGGCGGCCGGATTGGCGGAGACGCTAAACATTTAGCGATGCGATTTTTGGATTTATTTTCGACAAGACTTAAATAAAAATATGTATCGGGGAATCAAGTAATATGGCTGTTT
The DNA here is from genome assembly GCA_033995665.1 of Melogona broelemanni. Lineage (NCBI taxonomy): Eukaryota > Metazoa > Arthropoda > Diplopoda > Chordeumatida > Chordeumatidae > Melogona > Melogona broelemanni. Next base: position 14,433 of record JAUJYS010001342.1, on the reverse strand, counting down.
GGAGGTGTAGAGCAGCGTTGCGGTTAGATCCCGGGTGATCCCGGTTAGATGCCAGTGATCTCGGGTTTCATTCCCGGCCGAGACCTCCGAATTTTATTAGGCGTGCGCACCGACTCATAAGATGATCCTATCCCGACGAAGCCAAAGACTGGTATTTCAAACATTAGGTTGTTTTCGTTCATTCTTGCAACCATAAATGTTTTTTATTTTCTGTCCTAGTCGTCACCTCTTATTAAATCGAGGAATGACTGATTTAATTGTGCGAGTTGTTCGTTAGAAACACTTACCGGTGCTCACCGTCATCATTCATGAAAATCTGAATCAACTAAAAATATAAATTTTGATCTTAACTTACTGATCTTCGTAACGTTTTCGGAATCAAAACAATTCCCTTCTAGCGAGATGTAATTAACGGGCAATTGCTCCTGTGGTGATTCCGAAAACGTTACGAGGACCAGCAAGTTACGATCAAAATTTATATTTTTAGTTAAATTTTCATGAATTATGACGTAAATGTTTGTAGTCGAACAACTCGCAAATTAAATCAGTCATTTCACGTAAACCTTACACTCGACTCGGTGTGTTTTTTGCACCTTTTTCTTTTATCGTTCATTTTCATCGTTCCGGTTCGGCGAATTTCCTTATGAATTCCTCGTCATTTTGTGTTCATTTGTAAACATTCTATTTTACCAGAGATGAACATTGAACTACCGAAAAGACTGAAAAACCGAACCGAAGAGACTTTAAAAAAAAAAAGAGCCCATTCCTAGGAACGAAACATTTCCGTTCCGTTCTTCCCCATCATTGGAAATGGGTGGATGATAGAAAAAAAACCCCTAAACATCCGGCCCCGTCGTCATGACGGCTGGGGCAGAGCGCAGGGCATATAGTGGGGGAGCCCGCCCGAGCGACCGAGTCGGTGTGGTGGGCTCTGTGGTGACCTTGACTGGGGGCAAAACGAAAAAAAAGGACCACCCAGCAACTGGCGCGCGGGACTCTAGCGTGGATCTTCCCTCTCGAACAGCCCGCTCGCGCCCAGCGTTGCCCCCAAAACGCGCGAGAATTAACTGGCGCCGGAGTTACGTGAACCTCCGCCTGAGACCACCTTGTTCACAAAAGTACATTTGCGTGTGCTGGCTCTTTCAGCTGTGTTAAATTCGTTCCTTTTGAAAAGGAACCCGTTCCAGTTCCCGTTTCACCTAACAAAAAAAGGATCCCGTTCCAGCAGCCATACCATAAAAAAGGAACCCGTTCCAGTTGGCGTACCATCCAAAGAAAAAAGGAACCTGTTTAAAAAAAAAAAAAAAGAGCCCGTTCCAGTTGCCGTACCATCCAAAGAAAAAAGAACTTGTTTCAGTTCCCGTTACTCCTAAGAAAAAAGGAACCCATTCCCGCTCCCGCTCCTCTTTCGATAGAAAGAACCGGTTCCAATTCTAGTGCCTAAAGAAATTGAAAGGAACCTAAATGTTCATTTTAAAGATGAACCTGGCACATTTTTGTTCCTTTTCCATTCTTTTCACCAAAAAATAATAATTAAAGAACGAAACAAAACACCTTATGAACGGACGAAAATATCTAAAATACCTATGAACCCAACAATTCCATGAATAAATCCATAATCATTTTTTGAAATATTAAAATTAAAGTGGGGTAATATTTAATATTTAAATATGAACTATTTAAATGTTATGCACAAAACAAAACCGATATTGCAGCCGACAGTGATTTGGCGGTCCCGAGTTCGATTCCTATCGCAAGTTCTTATTTATTCGATCCTAGGGTACCGGTACGTTTTCAAACATCGGCTAACGCTCAAGGAGAAAATAAATTTTCTCAGCAAATCATACGTCCGCACACTAGGCTACTGGTGAAAACGTGCAACTCACATATTGCCATAGCCACATGAGGGGTACAGAATAAGGGTCTCCTGTTGCCATCAATGATCAGGAAATTGTGTGTTTTTTTTTTGTAAACATTCGATCTTATCAGAGATGAACGTTCCGTAATTAGGAATAAAAAATAAAAATAAAAAACGAACAACCATTCCAATTTTTCAAAAAAAGAAGAAAAAAAGGAACTAAACCGTTCCAATTTTTCAAAAAAAGAAGAAAAAAAAAGGAACTGAACCGTTCCAAGCATTCCTTTCTAGGAACATGGACCTAAGCGTTCCAAAGTTTATATAAAAAGGAACCTTATCCTAGGAACTGTACTTTTCCGTTCCGTTCCTACCCAACACTGCGTCATCTATAACCATATTGGGTCTTAGGAGCAAAATACTATCTACACCGAGTCTTCCATCACATCCCCACCCTCCACCCATTCATAACTTTCTGCATCACTGGCCAGTGGCTCAACTGAATCAGTCGTACGTGAAGCGATGATGCATTCACGTCTAATAAATACAGAAGAGGGGGAATCCGGAGACTCGGCAGGGCGCAACATCACTCGTCGGAGTATACCTTAAGATTGACTATAATTGGTTAGTTGTTGTAATTGGCCTAAATTAGCATTAACTATATGGCCGGCCACCCTAGTTGATCATTTCGATCTTTTTCCCAACCAGATGACCGGATGTAGTTAGCTTAACACAACCGCGGTGCTAACAGCAAATCATCGGAATACTAGACCACATTTGCATAATCATTGCAGAACGGATCATTTTTTTATTTTGTTCGACAAGGCAATTTTTTTCTTTATAATTGACAACTAATGAGTGTCATAGTGAATATTGCTACAGGAAATTCTCCACCCCTCTTTTCGTTTGAGCTTTTGTGGAGGTGCGTATTTTCACCAGTACTCTGGGATCAAATGAACGAGAGCCAGTGTCGGGAATCGAACCAGGGATAATAAGATGGTGATTGCTGTAAAAAGTATTGCATTCAAGAAAATCTCGATACGAAATTTCTTATGTAGTGTTTATCTCAAAATGATTGATAAAACACTTACAATTAAAGAAATTGCTTATATTGTATGGGTAAAGAACTATCATTTTTAACATGATAGATCAATACTCAGCTAATTCAATTCAACAAAAACAACTAAGTTTGACTTAATTCTGCTTGTATTAGGAAAACAAAGGCGACATTACATTTAATAACATATTGTACGATATTAAATACATAACTAGATACAGTTTCGCATTTTAAAATTTAAAAAGATTGACACTGTAGGTAGCGGATGTTAGAAGATTTATTTACAATAAAATATATCAAAACCACGTTGTCAGAGGAATTATTTCATGTCATGAATTACTGCAATATAAGATATAATTTATTTCTAGGTTTCCTTTAATTAATAAACGTCTTCGTCGAAGTTGTCAACTAATAATACTGTTACCGTGTAGTTGTTGATGTGTACACATTTAACACAACATTGGAATACAAATGCTTTGGTATTTCGTGAATCAGACAAAAAATAAATAAATTGCGGTGTCAATAAGTTCGTTACATTTACATTCCAACATTTGCATTACATTTCGTTACATTTCAAACATTAAGCTCGTAATAGATAACTAATGAATAAACTCCTAATATATTCACAATTAAAAAAATAAAACAATAACTATCATTTGAGGGCAATGCCAATCAACTTCATAACAGTACTTACTTAAATAAACCTTAACAAAAAATGTATTACAATTGCAATAAAAGTTACCATACATTTTTGGTAAAGTCAGCTGAAAGTTATACAATCAAATACTGTCATCAAGTTGATGGTCATCAAGGCATTGCTCGCGACTAATAGACTATAATATTTATTTTACTAAAAATTATTTATCAATTAGGACCTGGTAATCATTATTTTTTATTACGAATTTAAATCATGTTGTAAAGAAAAAAAATAGAGTCAATTGTATCGATAATCAATAGTGTTGAAACACCATAATCACATCTAATCCTATTCATTAAAGTAAAACAATTAAAAATAATAATAACTGTAGCATGGACAATAAATCTAGTATACTCACTTGTAGAAGTATGAATGACATAACTCCAAATCCAAAGAATTGGAAACACCGCCACACGAGTCAGCATGACGCAGTGATGTCAAGTTCGAGTAATCCGTTTGGAAATGGCCTCACCAACAATTAATTGCAAAACGAAGAACCCACACACGGTATTTTCTCGCTGCAATTTCACCGATAAAATCCGAATAAATTACTTTTATAAATATTTGAAACAACCGCGAATCCGCACACTAAACAGGTCGAACTGCCAGTTGTCATCAGACGCACGGCATAATCCTTTTTTTTAATTTTCGCACAAGTCAGCTTACATCATTGACACCACGGCCTATTAATCGTATTCGCTGGGAGTGATATGTGATATTAACGCGCAATGATGATTGGTTGAAAGGTGGGCCGCGCGCATACACACGCGAACCTGGGCGGCGGCGAATGTTGAATGAAAGGAAGGCGTTCGAACGAGCGCGCATTTTCCATGTTTTTGATCCCCCGTGCTGGTGGTGGTGGTGGTATAGGGTTTGTTGTGGACGGGCAGGGAGAGAGAGAGAGAGAGAACACCGCCGCCGCCTGGCAGGTGAGGAGGTAGCGGGGCTTCGACAAACATAAGGGTGTATGTGCGTGGATATCGGCTATCTCTTTTGGCGTGCTCGGCATTTGTGCATTCAAGAGGTTTTTTTCTGTTTGAGGGTGAGGGTGGGGAGGAAGGGGAGGGGTTTCCAATTTCTTTTAAAAAAAAGCACCAAAATTTATGTGTTTAGTGTTTCTTGGCTGTTTTTTTTTTAAATCATACGCTGTTTTCGAGTGATTTTAGATTCAGAACTTTTTTCGAGACTTCAGATTCAGGACGTTTTTGAGATATTTCTGATTCAGGACTTTATTCGAGAGAATGGAAATTCAGAACTTTTTTTTTCGATAGAGTTGAGATTCAGGATTATTTGAGATTGAAGATTTTTTTTTTACAGATTTCAGATTCAGGATTTTTTTCTGGTCGGGTGTGGGTTTGGAATTTACTATTTTTTCTGGAAAACAAACACCAAAATAAATGTGTTTACTGTTTCTTTGCCGTTTTTTTTATACCATTTATTATTGTCAAGAGCACGTGAAAAATGACAATAAACTGTATTGTTCTTAACTTCAGAGATATTAGTAAAAAATAAGATTATTCGCGCCTACACGAAACTTACAATTTCCCACTTAATTTTCAATAACAGTGAAAATAAATTATGATAACCTTTAACCTGATATCTTTTGATATATGAATTTTATCTCCATTTAAAAAAAATCATCAATAGAGGAAACTTTGTTCTCCACGTGTAACTTTGGCCAAGTTTGAGTTCCATATTTTCACCAGTATCTCTAGATGAAATAAAAGTATTTTCTAGACGCAGCGTGGACCGAACATTAACCCATTTTAAACTGTGCAACTATCAGTCAAACATTGCCTCATTTCCTGTTAATGCCTTTTCTGGGAGAGATGTGACGGCCATTGAAGTACAAAATCCATACATACAGTTATTCCTTTATCCATAAAGCTTACTTTATATAAAGTGATCTCGTCGTTCCATAGGAATACCTGCACTCTTGATTGAACACGAATAATATTGTCTTATAGTTGGTCCGAGCCTGGAAAAGGTTGCCAAAACCTACAATAAAAATGTGACATAATTTCCTTGAGAGTGCGATTTATTACCACCAGGCTCGTTGCGCTCCCCATGCCTATGTAATCCAAGCGTCTATACATTGTTTCACGGGCCATTAGAGCGCGCAATTACGAAGCATGTGATAGTGTAGAGCTTATACCGCCAACGAATTTCTCCACCAGAGACCCTCTACAAATATCGTCAAGCACCCAGGCGAAACACCAAAATTGGTGCAGAATTTTATCGCCTGGATTTTTTTTTGACAATCTATGATCGTCATCACTAAAGTGAAAATCACGACAGGAATTCTGTACCCCTCTAATCGCCTCCTAAGAGAATGTTATGGAGGCGAACATTTTCACCAGTGCCTCTGGATCGAATAACGAAAGCCCAAGCCGAGATTCGAACCCGGAATGGCCGCACACATGGCGGATGGTCCACTACTGCGCTACGGCGACCGACAATGATCATCCTTGGGTTACATTAAAAAAGTTATGCTCATTTTTAAAAGAAAAGTTGAACAGGAATGAGCAAATTGAATCATTTTTGATTACCGACCGGATCTGACGTCATGAGATTCAAAATGGCCGCCACAAAAAGGAAAACATAAAGTAGCCATTTTGCGGTAGTCGAATTTGTCGATTGAAAATGAATTGTAGCAAAAGTCAAAGCAAAAGGAGGGGATCAAAAGCTCAATTTTTTTTATTGTAAAAGTAACACAATTGTAAGCAACCTATATAGAGCTATAAAAGTAGACCGCGAGTCGCCCATTTTTTTATTTTACAATTCTAAGGATTACAACCAATCTAATCAACTAACCTTGTGTGCAAACCATAAAAAAGGCGACAAATAAAAAAAATGAAACCCTCCTTTTGAAAACCGCATACGTGTATGTCAAATCCTAAGTTAGAGCGACGCCATCACATCGAGAAAGTTATTTTATAACTTTAATTTGTTAATTACTAATAACTAAGCTACATCGCAAAATTGTAGATTGACCAGTTTGCTATATTACTATTTATTAAAAGATTCCCAATTATTTGCACAATTAAAAATTAAAATCCATCCGAAAAGTAATTCTTGGTCGTGTCGTAGTCTATCTGCGATCTAAGGAAGATATATTCGATAGCGCATTCCTGAGCAAAAAACAACCGCGGGGATGCTCAGGGAGCAGGTGAGCTCTCCTTTGCGTACATTCGGAAAGGGGGAAGATTTTCGCCTAATGTTCCCCCGCTCCTCGACGTACCTCCCGCACCCCCTCTTACCTGAGGCAACGCTCTACAAAAGCAAAATTGATCTACATTTCACGTCAAAAGCTTTGCCAGGGCCGGTCGAAATAAATCCGATACAATTGGCGGTACAGTTGGCTAATTAATGTTGTTAGATCCCCTCACCCTAAAGATAATTACCACTAAATAAGCCAATAAATGTTCTGGAAAAGCTAAATAAAATAGCACAAGAAAGAAACAGAAGAAAAAAATAAGGAAAAAAATCTATAGAAAAAGTTAGGGAAAAAAAATCTATAGAAAAACTAAGAAAAAAATCTATAGAAATAACTAAGGAAAACATAAGTACAATCCCATGGAACATCCTATGGAAATTCCTTTAGAGAAACCAAGAGCCTACGGAAAACTCTAAGAAAAATGAAAAGAAAAACTGTCAGAAAACCTAAACATACAACTAAGGAAAATCATAAAGAAAACCTGAAGAAAAAACTAAAAAATTATCTGAAAAAAAAAACATGAAAGAAAAACCATTAAAAAAAGATAAGAAACTACCATTTTATCTTCTCAGTATTTTGCCCAGTCAATCGGTGTTTTTTGCGTCATCCGATAGAGGAAGCCACCAGTCGTTTCAAGCAGCGATGCGATTTTTTGTGTCTTGTTCTTACGGCGGCAGATGTGTTTAGGACAAATCGCGATTAGGTTAGTTTCGCACTAGAAGACCGACAGGTACACCGTTCACAAACAACAAAATTGTCAAACGTTGCGAAACAACTAAAAATCCGAATAATTATTTTTTCGCAGATAACAACAAGATATTAGAAAAATCTCTTCACCAACAAAATAAAGACGAAATTCCGAGTCATAAACATCCATAACTCAGTGTGGAATTTAATGCATGCATTTTTAACTGTACAGCCAATGCTGCTTCATCTTTACAGACTTATAAAAATAACAGCAATACAGATAAACAAAGTATTAAAAATAAATAAATAAATAACCATTACTCTGACATTCGACAAGACTAAATATAAGCAAAATTAGTCACCAGCTTTTGCCACAAGGATTCGTGAACTGTGCCTGCCAGGGCCACTACATTCTAAAAAAAAGTACACTAATTCATTTGGAACATATTATGCAAATCCCGAAAAGATCAGGACACAAAGGTGACGACCGCTGAAACTACTCTAACGAATTGTGAAGTTAATTGTATCTTGGTCACGGACCCTTCATCCTTTAGGTATCTTCTCAAGTTCATGCAATAGATAGTAAAAATGAACAACACGGTTGGAGGACAATTTTCAACGCAGAATGTCTTTCCGTAAATTGACTTCACTTATCCTCGTACCGAATATGACAGGGATACGCACTTCCGTTTTCCGTGTTTTGCTTCGGTTCATGGATAGTAGCAGGCTGTAAGCAAACGTGCAGCTTACAAAATTAGTTTGTAAACTCCCCAATAAGGCCAGGACAATGTAATTTATAAATAGTACACATAAGTATGTGATGCAAATATGTGAAATTTGACAACATTTTAATTTTAGTAATTTAGCATATTTTTTTAAAACATATTTTGGCATTTAAAAAATGTATTTTAATGTACATGAATAAATGACTAATTATTTTCTTTCACTGAAGTGAAGTGTTTTTTTATAACAAGAAATTTTGTACACCCATAATCGCCTCCAAATAACATTTATAGAGGAGCACATTAGAGGGTACATAGGGGGTACCTCGAAATCGAATAACGAAAGCCCGAGCTTTTTCTAATTGGATCAATTCAACAATGTCACCGGTTAATTACTTTGAATTTGACAAAAAATGAAATGATGAGCTTACCACAGGTGGTTTTCGAAAGAAGAATAGCTTGAACGGCGTCATACCGGTTGTTTTGCACAACACTTCGTTGTTCTTGTCGTAGACAATCCTCTGCAGAGCCGACGACCACTCTTGCGTGCCGTTCTCGACCATAAAATCGGACAATCGACTAAGCAGCACCCTGGTCGATTCGTTAACAGCCGCTGCCCGGCCTTTCGCTTGGCTCACTTTGACCATTGGAAAATTACTTTTGATGGCCTGCCCTGAATCGAACGAGTTTAACAAAAAACGTAACAAGATTAATTATTTATAAAGCCACACAAATGATAATTCATTTTAGCGGAAAGATAAATTCCATTTTTCAGACTGAAATATAGATTCCATTTTTTCAGCAAAGCAAATTTACTCGCAATTTATCCCCAGAAACAGAAACACAAAAATTACTCGATTATTATTAATCTACTTTCTAATTTTTTTCAAGCGAATTCATAAAATATTAAAGAAAATATTGCTGAATATATATTAAAACCATTTTTATTGGAACACAGAATTTTTTTTAAATATTATTTGTATACTCTGTCCTGGACTCTATACTCTGTCCTGAATACATATTCGATTTTTGGAAGATCGAGTTAAGATAATGAGACCTCGGTAAAACTGCCGACCATTATATTGAAACATAATACTTACCGACACCCGCAAACTCCCCCTGGCGGTCATGCACCAAACATCCGGGCGGCCCCAACCGATAGATCAAGTCCATGACAGCGGCCCCCACCTCGCGGTCCGTCTTGGCCCGCAACGGCACGGCGTACACGAACTTGGACGCGTGATCCGTGGCCTGTAGGATCCAGGTAAGGCCCTCCTCGTTGACGTGGCGCGTCATGTCCAGCAGATCGAGACCGACCCGCGACCACACGGCGGCGGCGGTCGTCTCCGACTTGCCGCCGGCTCGGCCGGATCCGCCAGTCCGACCGTTAGTGCCGACGGGCGACCGCTTAGAATTGCACACTTGGCACTTGCCGATGTAGTCCCGCACGTAGTGTTCCGGAATGCTGGCGAACACCTAATATAAAGTACAATAAAATCGGAATATTTATACGGGATTTACATCAGAGCATTTTTTTGGCGAGCAACTTTTATGAACTTTTTAAGAAATTCGAGCAAAAAAAGCTTGCCGAGCAAGATTCTGCCAATTCCGATCATCCATTTACAATTGAAAATTTAGTAAAAGTTGCTCGCCAAGCAAAGATTCGCCGAGCAAAAGCTCAAATGTAAAACCGGTATTAGTCTTCCGGCAGAGCAGACTCTATCGTTGTGTCGATAGTGTCTTTAAATTTTCTATGGTATTAGTCTTAAAAAACTACAGTGAAATAGGTGTATCCTTGACCATAAGGATGGACTACGGCAACGTTTCTAGCATCGGTGTAAAGAACAAATTACTGTTGAGAATAATCAAAAATAATCAGTTTAAAAAACAGAACCATTGAATTGAACCATTTTATAAACAAAATATTTATAAATTGGTACTCGTACCAATTTGTAAATATTTTGTTTATTCAATGATATTATGTGGTTTCTTGGTATCGCTGTTTTTTAAACTGATTATTTTTGATTATTCTCAACAGTAATTTGTTCTTTACACCGATACTAGAAACGTTGCCGTAGTCCATCCTTATGGTCAAGGATACACTGAAGAGTAAATATTTAAAAGCATTCCGATGTTCGGAAAAGTTGAGGGCGGCATAAAATGGCGACGGCCATGTATTGAAATTGCTGATGGATGATGTCAGGGAGACTCAAGGATTAAACTAACAATTGAGGGCGGCAGTACTAAATCGGCAACATTGGCAAGCCTTTTATTTTATCATCACGGTCGCTAAGGGTCGGAAAGACTTACATTGGCAAACCTTTTATTTACAAAGTCAACAGAGCTAGAAAATATCTGAGAGCATTTCATTTAACACACGCCCAAGCTAAAAAATAAGATCATAGCCACTACATACCTCCTCCATTTTCTTGATGGTCCCGATCCGTCCCGGGTGAGCGGCGTCATCGTGGTACTGGCGCATCAGCCCCGGCAGGTGGGACCAAACCAGAACCGCCCGCCGCTTGGCCAGACACATGAGCGTGTCGCCCTCCACGTAGAAATGCCGCTTCAGTCGGTACTTCATGCCGGCCGTCACCGACTCGACGGTGTCGCCGCGAGTGGTGGCCACGACCTTCTTCCACAGGACGTATTCCTCGTCGGTGGCCGGTAGGATCAGCTTCGGCATTCCCGCTGCACGCTTCCGCGGACTCAAATCACCGTCAGTATATCTGCATGTACTGCAAGGCTAACAGTTCGCCTAAGTTGACGTGAACGATTGATTACTCGTGGTGACGTCAATTTATGTTTGTCTAAACAGTTGTGCATCTCACGTAACGGTGACGTGATCAATGTCAAAGTGTATGGGGGGGTTCAGCAGTTTGAATGATCACAGAATCTGCACAGAAGACTGATCTTTTGAAACATAGTCGGTACAATCTAAAATGATTGAATATACTACCCATGATCGTGGTACTAGACATGGGGGACATGTCGAAGTTTCTTTGTTTCTACGCGGTCCGCAGCGTCATCAAACTTAGCGCAGCGACGCGAGGAGTACAATAACCTCCTGTAGTGTTATTCACTACAGTGATCCGGAACAAAAAAAAAAAAAAAAAAAAATGTGGAATTTGCATCAGAATGTTACTGACGTTTGAAAGCGGAACTATATCGTAGTAACTGTTTTATTACGGCTGGTGGTGTAGCATAATTTCTTTAAAATTTCACTTTCTTGTTCTGTTCATTATAATTTACCAATACTTATAGAAATTGAAAATGTATTCAAGTCCACAAAAATATGCCCAATAGGTTTTCCTTTATGGTCTTGATTAATTATTTAATTTCATTTGTATAGGAATTTATACAACGACTAAAATACCTCAACTTCACCAATAGTTAATTTACTTGCTGATGGCTTACCAGTGTTTGGTGGAGGGGTTATTTTTTTATTCGTTACAAAAATTCGACAACTGACATATTCTTTAAAAAAATACCTTTTTTGCGCCTAATTTCGTCGCCTTTTCCCTGGCTGCTTCGTAGTCCTCCTCCTGACCCACATTCGCCTAAAAGGATAACATACGAGAGAACGTTCAATATTTTTATCATAAAGTTCGCATTAATTACTGCTAACAAGTTTTATCGGTTTAAAAAAATATATATATTACCATGTAGGCGATAACTTCGTAGCCCTGTTCTTGCAGCCATACCAGAATACAGCTGGTATCCAGACCACCGCTGTAAGCCAAAATCACCCGTCGGTTTTCCGTTTGATCAGACATATTTTTATATATATATCCTGTCGCGTAAACGTGAAATAAACATGTTTTACATACTTTTTTTTTTTAAATAATTATTTATAATTTATTTAATTAACAATGTTGTAGTTTGTCAAAATAATTGTAGTTTATAAAGCAGCTTACTTGAATACAGAGCTACAGAGAAGATATTCGATTTTTCAGCTTTAATATTTTAATTGATTTTGACCATTTCTTGCCTGAAACCCTTTCTTTACCTTTCCATTTTTGTAAAGTACACGTCTATATTTTTTGTACCCTATTTATTGCAAAATTAATAGTTGAGTTAGGACGTCTACGAAACAAAACGAGAAGGACAAGGTCCGGTACAGCGCCGGAAAAGAGACGAACAGAGCCTCAAAATTGTCATCATATGATTTTATGTACAATTTTTTTCTTATATTTCGTTCAATTTGAACAACGCAACCCAAACTCCCCACCGAATAAAGATGAATGGACGCGGCTAAAACCGTTCGGCCAAACCCCCGATCAGTCGCCGTAAAGTCCGTGACCAAAAACCAGTAACATACGACCTCGCTGCTTGCCTATAAGCACCGGAGATGACTGGACATCCGTGTCCAGCGTTCGAAACGGCGCAAACGTTCGGCCGCCCGTGCGTGTGTGTATATATATATATATTTCAGTCATTGACGAGGAGGGAACGGCTGAATCTATACACACAGACGTCGGCGACATTGCCATTCGAAAATCAATAATAGAATAGGCCGCCGTTATGTAGGCCGGTACCAAACGCAGACAGAACTCCCTGGCGAAAACCAATAACTTGAGAGAGTTGGAATAAAATTTCGGTCAACATGTGCGGAGCTTGCCGTTTTTGTACGATATCAAATAGGTTGTGAATCCTCCAGAGACCGCGATTTCTTGACTTTATATAAAAAAGATTATCGTAAATAGTTCGTATCATGATGCATTATCATGGTCTTTGCACCATCGGCTGTTCGCAACTGTCGGTTCATCCAAAAATAAATTTAAATGATTACCGGCTACTGTGCGGCGGTCCCGGGTTCGATTCCCGGTGCGAGCTCAGATTTATTTGATCCCGGGGTACTGGTGAAAATACTGTATAATAATAGTAAATGCTACACGAGGGGTACAGAATTTCTTGTAGTGAGTCAGTCACTACAGTGAATAGAAATCAAAGATACAAAAAAGATCGCAGATATGCCCCTCAGCAATCGAAAATATCAAAATATATTTGTCCAATTATGTTAAGACGCCGTTCTGCCTGCAAGCATGAGCCTAAACAATAGACAATGCCAAAACTTAACAGCTAAATTTTTTATTTTACGACTCACGCTTAGTATCGATATTATTCCAATAAATAGTAAATACTCGAGTATAGTAAAAGCTATTTGTGAAAGAAGCGCTGTCTGGTCTTGGAAGTTATTTTATAATCGAGAGTTCACCAGACCATGTTAGTCGTTATATTGAGCGCTGTCCCGGATCATGCGCCCCTATTCGTGTAAACATGTCCACCAATTGAAAGAAAAATCAGCGCTACTTTCACAAGGATTGGATTGAAAGTAGCCGAGTCTATGAAATAAAATTCAGCAAACTGAAACGCGCATGCCGCCCAAACTACAATTTTTCTCCGGCGCCTCATTGCAAGTCAAGCTAACGGAACCGATGCTCTTCCATAAGGGAGTGCACAGTCCACGTGCTCACGTGTATCGTCAGGATATAGCACGACCGATGCCGTAGCGAGATATATTTCCCCTCCCCCCGCATCTGTTATTCAGAGACCACTTTATTTGTTTTCGAATACAGACACGAAATGCGCTTGTACGATGGGCTGCACCAGAGTGAAAAGACAAGTATCATCAGCACGGGAAGATCTACCTAATGGTACCTCGCCACCTAAACAAGATGCACACGTAAATTACGTCGAGCGACATGCGCCGCCGCTCTTGTTCATCTACACACGTAGATGGGTTTCGGAATGCGTCGCCTACCTGGTTTTACGTGAATGAGACTTCCCTACTACGCAACGTACACATTAGATCGATCGTCAGTCGGGCTTCCAGAGTGCAATTAATTGCTTGGAAGACGCAGACGGCACTCCATCATGGTTAAATTTCGTTCAAAATATAGCCTAACACATGCAACTTACGTAAACAAATAAAAAATTGTCTTTCATTAGATGTGGTAACACTAAGAACCTGAAATTTCGAACTAGCAAACGACACCACGCTATAAAAAAAAATGAAATAGTGCTGCCCCTTGAAGCGAGCAATCACACAATACGGGGGAAACCCCAATTAGGCAAAGATCGTCATAAAAAATGGTCGAACTGCAGAACCTCAATCCAAAAACTTATGTATGCGTAGAAACATAGATGACACAAGACGCACAAATAAAATCAATCGCCGAACTGAGACGAGCAAAA
>JAUJYS010001341.1:0-17778 GCA_033995665.1 Melogona broelemanni | reverse complement strand
GTGTGCCGCTACATGGTAACCTGCGACCACACCTTCTTCAAGACGGCGGCCGCCTCCAATCCCAAGACCGCCATGAACATGGTCAACGACTTCATGAAGAACGCCGACACCATCTTCAAGGAAACCGACTTCGACAATGATCGTCATCCGGACGAGGTGCGCATCTATGTGGTCCGGACGGAAATCTACCAGAGTGAGCGGGACCGGCGCTACGATTTGGGCGATCCTTCATTGAACGCTAGCGAGTATCTGATGCGCTACTCGCGGCTTAATTTCGGCGGCTACTGCGGAGCTTTGATCCTCTCCAACAGGGTGAATGAATACACGATAACCCTTCTGGACATTTATATATACTTAGGGCGTTCAATAAATTTCCGGAATGATTTTTTTTTTAAACACAGTTGTCTGATCACTTCAAAACCTTTCAATCATGTCTTTTTTAATTTGAAAGATTCATTCAATCTGTTAATTAGCAACAGAACTTTTTATCATTAAATGACCCTTTAACATTTCAAGCTGACTTTGAAAAAAAATATTGTTACCATTCACAATTTCAAAAGCAGCCGTTCCCTTTTTTTTTTAATCATTCCGGAGGCGTATTGGATGTTTGTAAAAGTAGTATATTTTTTAATTTATTTATATCTTAAAATTTAGAGGGAATATTAGCAAAAGATTATATACTCTTCGTGTTGCTTAAGACAGTCTCATGGGTCCATTTTCACCAGTACCCGGAAGTATACGAGAGGCAGCGCCTGCGAAATACAAAAAATACCTTGACTTTTTGGAATAATACCTTGACTAAGTTGACTTCTATCATAGCGTCTGAACATGGCTGAAAAAAAAAAGTATTTGTGTTTTTTTTTTTTTTAATTCTAACGAAGCTTTCATGACAGTCAAGGAAAGTTCAATCATGACAGGATTTCATATTTCGCATATTCGAAAGCGATCAGTATTCAATATCGTGTTTATTTTATTTCTGAGACGAAAAAGAAATACAAATTTTTGTGATTGAAACCACAAATATTACTGAACTTCCTAAGAAATCACCAAGGCTAAGCCAAAGGCAAGCCTCCTGAAAGTGGGCGATCACTGACGATGATCATGCGTGTTTGAAAACTGAACAAAAAAATCGATGTGATGTAATCAAGCTAGCGAATAAATAATTTATATTAGGCTTTTCGGCTTTAAAATTCAAATTCAAAAATTGCGTCCCATCAAAGAGGAATTCCGAAATTATTTTTTGTTTTTCGACACATAACCGATTCAGAAAGTCAATTCCGTTAGGTGTTCTCCGACGACACCCTGGGCTACGCGTTCCGCGGTGGTCCCAAAGCGGTGGGCGGCATCTGCTACAAACGCCAGTTGTACAGAGGAAAGATGCACAGCTTGAACGTGGGCATGGTGACGTTCATGTCGTCGTGGGGGGCCTTGCTCAAGTCTCAGGCGGTGGTGGTGTTGACGCACGAGATTGGGCACATGTTCGGCAGCCAGCACGACGACGACATGGAGAACGGTATCTGCTACGAGAAGAACGATCCCAGCAAGCATTACCTCATGAGCGCCATAGCCAACGCGGGGACAACGGAGACCAATCGCAAGTAGGTGTAATTATTTAAAAAAAAAAAGGAACCCGTTCCTGTTCCTGCAGAAATTGAAAGGAACCGAGCCGTTCCTAGTTCTTTTTCAAAAGGAACCTGGAATTTTTGTCTTAAATATTAATTAGTTAAATGTTCTGCATATAGTAAAAGGAAAGGCCGTTCCAGTTCTTAAAAAAGAAACGAAGCCGTTCCAAAGTGTTCCTGCCTAGAAAAAGGAACCTAAACGTTTCAAAGTTCCTCAGAAAATAACTAGGAACAGAATACATTTTTAAACTAAATCTTGTACATCGTAAGGTTGCGGAAAAAAAACTTATTTTGCTCCTAGCGCTGTAGACCAAGGGTGGTTTAAAAATTTGTGTATACCAACCTTGGCTGTAGCCATTGTATGTTCAAAGTTTTTGAGTTCAAAACTTCTAAATCTTGTTCAGACTTTCCCTGACCAAAATTTATTTTCCGCGCGTATGAATCCTGTACTATTAACTATCAAACTTTAATAATCCGACTATGCTCTTCTTTTTTTTTATTTATTTATTTTTGTATTTATTTCATTAATTTTTTATTAAAAAGTTTATTTTCATTGAAACAATTTCCGTTTCATGTCTCCTCCCCACCCAATGGACAGATTTTCTCCGTGCAGCCGCCGACGCATACAGGAAAACCTGATAGTCAACGGCGGTTGTCTCATGTGCAGGGGTCGCGAATGTAACCGCGCCGGCGCTTCCCACCTGTCCGGCAACTGGTCAACCATCCTGTGGCTGCTGTTCGCCGCCCACCTACTCCTACCTCTGCATCACGATCCCCTCTGGGGGCCCGGGTGACTGTTATTCGGACACGATTGGAGAACTGTAACGTTGACGTCACACACACGTCGTCATCAAAATTGAGATGTTTCCGTCTCCTGTAGCGATTGGTCAACTCAAACTATTGGTGACCAAAGACAAGGAATTAATACTTGCAGAATATTCCTGACCATTCCTGTTAAAAAATTCGTCTTCAACTAGGCTGGTTTCATTTCGTTGATTTTTTTTAACACGCTTAGCTCTTTCCTCACATTCGTATGAAGCACAATTTTGTAATTAATTGTCTGTGTTTGTAAATTTTGCCGAGTCCATAAGTTTATTCCGTAGCTGACCAAGTGGGCATCTACGAGAAAATATAAAATCACTATCACATATTTATCGGTTTCGTTTTTGTCATCAGTTCTGCTTGTCTGTCTTTTCTCTACATTATCCAGATAAACGTACGGGGATGATGGATTTTTCATTTCAGAAATTTAATATTTTTGTAAATAAACTTTAATAATTCTTATAAAAAAAATATGTTTGAAAATACCGCTTGAATTTCAACGCGCACCTCGTGACTTCCGATTTGGCACCGGATGACCGGAAGCTCACGAAAAAAAAAAATTTTGTTTCTGAACAATAATGGCGGATGAGCGAGAGAGGCGGTCCGTGAAAAATTATTTGCAAGTGAATCGTGACTATTCTGACGAGGACGATGGGTAAATTTTGCGAAAATTTAATTTGTGGCAGTGTCAAGCATGTCTGGGCGTTTGCAATAATTTAAATCATGTCGCGACAACCCCGATATTCCACTTAGCAAGTTCGGTCAGATGACCGGCGGCCATGTTAGGCCTAAGCTTAGACCAATTCCTAAAAGTTCATCCAAGTTCTGTTTTGTTGCCATTAAATGGTTCAAACTTACGTTTTACCAGACGATTGTGTAATTTATAAGCAAAGGCAATAGCCGATATGGTTAGGTGGGATCTTTGATAGGATATTTGAGTAGATTTTATTGGCACAGAACAAAATGTAGTGTTGCGCTAGGGGTCCTTACCCTGACCCTGAAGTTATCTGAGTTTTCTGGTCGTCGAGTGTGCAGGCAAATATTACTTGAGTCGCCGTGAGCATTGACAGTTGACGTGAAAACCCTTTGGTCCTCAATTTAGGTCGTGCCATGTTGACGGCGACCCTGGGGCCAAAGGTCAACTTTAGCAGACAGAGTAATAGAACTCTAAGATTGAGTGTTGTTATAAAACGAGAGGGACTGGGTCCGGTGCAGCGCCGGGAATGAGACGAACAGGGTTTTGACATACATCGTTTTGTTTTGTAGACGTCCTACACACTATTAATTATGAGTGTTGTTATGCTATGTTAGTTCAGTCGTACAAAGTTTGCTATTTGAAGCTACATTTTATGGGTCCTATCGTTTGTACAGTACTGAAAATGTACTGAAAAAGAGGTAAGTAACGTTGCAGCCGCTTTTCTTGAAGTACGGTACATTGGATTTCCGACCTTGGGATTCCAGTTAGACACCATATTTTTTAATGTTAGAGGGACTTTTCAATATTTACCCGTCTCAAAGAGGCCAATCTGGTAATTTTGCCTCGTATAGACAAACTAGGCTTCGTACCTAGATAAGAGATCTGTAACGTGTACCTGACAACGTACAGGCCCGAGTACCAACCACTCCTTTACTTCAAATCCGATTGAAAGCGCGCCAGCGAATTTCCGTCGCCCGATAAGATCTCGGTAGGGAATTGAACCCGTGATCACGGGCAGAGTAGATCGACACGCATCATGGCTCTGGCGTCGAGTTCATCGCTTAGTTAGTTATCGAGATCGTGGCTTAGAATCAGATCATCAATCGTTCGTATGATCGTCGAAAACAAGTGTTGTCAGTGTACTCCAGCATACTCCAGCCGAGGCTTGACATTCGTCTCGTTCGGTTTCTAATCCCGCAGCTCGTCCTCCCGACGAGCCAGCACCGCTACGGAGCCCAACGATGATCAGTCGTCGGACGACGAGGCACACATCAACTCGATAGACTACCTGGCCTTTGAGTTTGGCCACAAATTTTACGACGCGCGGCGATCTAGGACACCCAAGCGGGACCGGGACAGCTACTTGTAAGTGCAACCGTGATTTTGTTGTCATCGTATATGTTTTTCTTCCGATGAATCACTATTTTTTTTATTTGTCTATCAGCTACCGGGCTGAAAACATTAATTAAATAACTCGCTAAATTGTCATATCGGCATTTAGATGCTGGTGACTGTATTTTTCAAAAAATTATTTTTAAACAAATATTTCTCAGTAGTACTATATTTTGTGTATCTAAAGGTTGTCGGTTATCTTGTCTTGCTCGTTGCGCTACCCTGAAAAATTACACAATCCCTACAAGCTAAGCAAATATGTTTTAAAATTCATTATCTTTGATGCATATTATCTGGGATCCGTCAGGTGTTTCGTTTTGCTCGTAGCACTGACCTGGATAATTTACGTTTATTGCGACTTTCTCTTTTGGACAGTTTAGGAGAGGGGGAGGGGACCGTCTTTGTCGGTTTCAAACAATTGACACTTTGTCATCGTTGTCGTTTTTTAAATGACGTTTCAGCTCGTTCCACGTAAAATCACGCTTCGCACCGCGGCGTTTTGCTATCTGTGACGAACTTTGGAACATGACGAATTTTATGAGTGTACCTATAATTTTTTTAGTTAGCAATATTTGTCAATCTTGCGTCCTCGCGTGTTCCAATAACCGTCATCTTAACAGTCACCCATGAGCTTCCATTAGGGAGTCCAGAGATTAGGGGTGAATCCTGCAGTCTGGCGATTCCAGCTGCCATCCCTCTTCCGTTCCCTTCCCTGTCTCTCACATATCTCCACAGAGATACGAGGGTGCAGTAATCCTGTAGTGCACTAGGCGCGACGGTGATTTTTAACAAAAAAAAATCTCCGTATACCGCGGACTCTTTATCGACACTTTACTTACCTTTTCCAGACGGCAGAAACAGATGCATGCCAAGCATAGCGCCAACAGCTCGCGGCGCACTTCCCGCGACAACCAGCAATACCCGAACACCGGCGCGGAATCGATGGAGCAGCAGCAGCAGCAGCAGCAGCAACAACAGCAGCCGGTGTCCACCACCGACGACGAAGGCAACGGCGACAGCGACGGACTGAAGCGGACCGACATGCACAAGCGGAAACGCACTAGCCACCAGCTGCGCGCCTTCGAACGGGACGCCAAATTCGAGGCCACCGACTCGGCGGTGGTGGACGGCGGGCAGGATCCCAACTCCCCGCCCGCGCATGTCGTTCAGCCGCCCGTGCCCGCTCCCCAACAGGAGTCGGTGAAGGTACGTGAGTGACCGTGATGTGAACTCGCTTTAGCAAGTTTTTAGATCAAGTGCCATTGCATAGAACGGTTTTTTTTATCATTAACCCGTAGTACTGGTGAAAATACGCCCCTCATGGTGCCATAATGTCACGAGGGGCACAGAATCTATTTTAAATAATAAAAATGCTCGTGATCATTGTGCAGCGTAACCAGCCGCAGTTTCCTTACTTTTCCAAATGTTGTTTGTCGCGAGACAAATCATAAATAAAAGCTTACAACATAAACATTTCGTAAACTAATTTGTTACTAAATTACACAACGGTATAATAAAGATAAATAAATTTTATTATACTGATAATAATCTGGATTAACAAGTAACACTCAACTGGAAAGACAGGTAAATACATTTTGGTCAGAAAAAGTCAAGAAAAATGGTCCGAAAGTTGGAAATGTCAATGAAAGTTAGGGGAAATTCTGAAAAAAATTATACATTTAATATTGTAAAGAAAAATTGGCACTGCGCACATTCTTTACAGTTTTTAAAGAAATTGTTATTACAATAGAACCCACACTCCTTGATCAGGGAAAATGTCTGTAAACTTTATTTTGTTCCAATACTAATCGGGATAAATATAATTTTTTATTCTGGCCGAAAAAAAATCAGTTTTTAATATGAATCCCGTATTTTGTTCCAATATTAGTCGGGATAAATATATTTTTTATTCTGGCCGAAAAAAAATCAGTTTTTAATATGAATCCCGTACGAATCCTCTTCGTTTGCAGATCGATCTGCCCAACCATTTCCGGAGTCTCAACTCGCGGCCCGTGGTGCCCAAAGAGCTGGTGCCGGACAGCGGCACGGCCACCCCGCTGCGCACCACCTCCCAAGGGTGCCAGAAAGAGCGGCAGGATTTCTACGATATCTTCTCCATGCTCATTCGGATCGGCAACCCCTATCGCAAGACGATCGAGGAGCGCACCTTCGCGCGACAGGTGAGGCAGCTAGAGGTCAGGAGAATTTTTTATTTCCCCTTTTTTATTTTTTTTTCCACCTCCTTTTTCTCCTCCGTCTTCCCGCCATACCTGGGTATAGATTTTTCGTTCTCCTTTTTGTTTTATCACTCGTTGTCGTCTACCTTTACTGTTGCACGCTGACATTCTTCTTTCTATCTCTGGCCGCGTCCGCAGCGGAGTCAGGAGGAACAGATCTGGCAGAACAAGCTCAACGACGTGGTATGGCTGGAGCTACGAGCCTGGCATCACGGCCGTACGGTGGAAGCCGAGGACTCAGTCCTATGCAACGAGCGCGAACGGATCAGCCCCCTGCTGGAGGAAGTTATGCAATTCCGCTTCCGCCCGCAGCGCCGCCACCACCCGGACGCCTCCCCCAGCCGCTCCTCCGCCACCCCCGGCAACGACTCCCTCTTCGCCATCTCGGCCATGGATCCCAACCAGACGGCCGGCGCCTTCGACGATTTGGCCGAGGAGGAATCGATGGGGGAGGACGCCTGGAGCGAGACGGACTCGTTCGTGGTGGTGGGCGAAACCTCCACCCCCGATGTCATACCGCCGTTCGAGGGGCTCGGCGAACCGGCGGCTGGGGACCAGTCTGTCAGAACGGATGTCGAGACTGCTCCTAACGAAATCGAACTGAAGAGTGAGTCGGATGTGGTATCTTCGGTGGTGTCCGAGGAGATGACTGAAGCCCGGACCGATACTCCATCGACCAAACGCGGCGGTAGTCATGATCGTCGCCGGAAGGATCGTTCCCGCCGACCGAGGCTCGACCTTTCACGGGCCAAACTTGGCGAGTCGATCTCCACGCCGTCGCCCTCGGTACCGGTGGTGTCTCCCGAACCCGAGCCAGAATCCCCGGCGGTGTTAGATCCGGCCGAGCCGCCCCGCGCCGGCGATTGGGATCCCGGCTACCAGTGCGGCGGTCTGTGTAACGTCTTCTGCCCGGCTTGTCTGGCCAATCAGAACGACGCCCTGGCCCAGGTAGAGCAGCTGTTGGAGAGCCTGGAGGAGGTGGGTCGCCTCTACCCCTCCTCGCGGGCTATGGCCAAGTACTGGCCGGAAGTCAGCTCGCGCGAGTTCAACGACCGCGTCAAGACCCTGTGCTTGTTCTACAATATGGTCACCGACCTGCGGCAGAAGATAGTCACGCTGGGAAAGCTGCTGGCCAGCCTGGGCGGTAAGACCCTACCCTGGCCGTCTTTCGACGGCGGTTGTCCGTTCGAGCGACTTTTCGCCGGTGATGTCGTATTGGCCAAGGAAGAGGTCCAGCAGGACGAACTGGAAGACGACGATACCGTCCATGAGGATATGGGAGTTAATCCGGTACCGGATGGTGGGGAGGCGGTGAAAGGGACCGGGAAGTGTGTCCGGTTCCTAGCTGGTGGCGCTGGTACCGCGTCGCTCATTTTGGCGCCGCGGGCGGTGGCAGTGGCGGCCGGAGTGGACATCAATAACCCCATGCACACCAGCCTGGATTCGGGGATCGGCCTGGCCCAGCCGTCCTCCTCATCCGGTTCCAGCACGCCGTCCGGTAATCTGACGCCTAACACGTGGGTGCGTCCAGTGAACAAGGTGGACGGTGAAGTCGAACCGCCGTGGACCTGGACGGCGCCGGCTAACGTATCGCCGGGGAACAGCCGACGCTCGCCCATCATCGAGGCCCGTGCCGGTACGCCGGTGGGCGAGTGTAGTTCGCCGAGCGTCCACCAGGCAGCGCCGCCGTCGCCGGCTCCCTCCTGCTCGTCGTCCATCACGGGAGCGGTGTTCAATCGCTCGTTGAGCGAGCTGAGCGTGGACGCCTCGCAGATGCCGCCCTACCGGCGGTACGTGGACAAACTGCTCAAGCAGAAGGGACTGCGGAAGCTGCTGCAGCGGCTCACCCAGTTGATCCAGAACACGCTGTTTAGGGCGCGGTATTCGCTGGAGAAGCGGACGCCGCCGGCGCTAGTCACCAGTCCGGATCTGGAGGTGAGGAACGATTTTTGTTCAGCTCCATTGTTGATGTTGTGACTTCTGGTCAGCGAATGGGGAGCATATTCCGGTACAGCGCCGGGTTAAAATTCAGCCGTTGTTTTTTAAAATTTATTTCGGAAACTTAATTAACCTCCTATAATATCTGTCCTTCATTCGAAGCTGTACTGGAATCTCCCGAAGCTCCATCAGGTTTACTTGAGAATAAATTCTATACACGCCCAATATTTTAGTATCAATTTCACTTTTTGTGTACTGTATTAGCATCAATGCTAAACACAAAAAAAATAACAATAATTTCTGATTGTTGATTGGCAGCATTTGAGTGACGAACCCCTGTCGCTACCCATGAGCCAGACAGAGAGCGAACAGTCCAAGTGGGAATCGGAGGACTGGTGCAACGAGCTGGCCTACTACGGCGTGTGGGGCGAGTATTACGCCAAGCTGGGGCTGCCCTCCTTCCGCGCGCTCTACCT
This sequence comes from Melogona broelemanni, assembly GCA_033995665.1. NCBI lineage: Eukaryota > Metazoa > Arthropoda > Diplopoda > Chordeumatida > Chordeumatidae > Melogona > Melogona broelemanni. The sequence goes on along the minus strand of JAUJYS010001341.1, from coordinate 8,594 downwards.
GTTCCTGCTGCAGATCCCGCTGGAGATCATGCACGAGTGTCTGCAGTTGCGACTGGAACAGCAACCCGACGACCCGTCCTTTCTCAGCATTCGCCAGGTAACATTGGCCTTTTACTGGATGAACGATTGCCGCAGTGCATCGAGTTTCTTTCGTTATTTGCTCTTCCACCAAGTCAGTTATAGGGTGTATAATTATTGAATCATTTGGCCTTCTTTTGTTTTTAGTTGATGAGGGAATGCAAGGAAGCTATCAAGGCCTCGGTCATCATCCGTCAGAAGTACTTTCGCATGAATCGGGTGGTGTTGCTGAAACACGAGCTGGACAAGCTCGAACAGAACCTGACCGACTTCGACGACAATGTCAAGCGAATGCTGCAGGTAATCTTGGCTAGTTTGTGACGGTCGCTCGTTTCTCGCTTCCACTTACATGAATTTGTTAGTTTTTTAACGATATTGCTGGCCTCAAGGTGACTCTTCGTGTTTGTTTTTTTGGCAGTCCTATCTCCGCTACTTGCAATCTTGGGTGCAGATGTTGCTCAAGTCGCCCCAGCAGACCCAGAAGAATGTCTTAGAGGAGGAATGGACCTTCGTCAAGGTTTTCAGTCGTTACGTTCAGCGGGGCGAGGCCCTGGCCAGCGAGGTGTTCTGGTAAGACGATTTTATAATTGGAAACTAGATAACTAAGTTGCGATCGAAACACGAATCAGCATTCAAACTGGAAGAACGTCATGTGTTCCGATATGAAAACAAGCCGACCATCAGACAAAACAACATTGTCAAATTTGTTTACAGTTTGATCCAGTGCGTTATTGCGTCATTGCGGAGAGAATTGTTTAAATTCCCTTCTGTTTTGCCCTGTTTTGCCCGCGCTCAGTTCCATGGCAAGCAACATGCTGGCGTCCTCTGGCCACTACTTGGAAACCGAACTGGACAACTGCACCTCCATCCACTACGATCGCATGACCTCTGACCAAGACATCTCTACACCAACTAGGTCAGTTGGTTTTCTCGATAATTGGCTTGGACTGGTATAAAAAATAACTGTATTAAATTGGTAAGCGCCGAAGAGAAAGTCTGACGAGCTCTCGTATATCAAATAGATAATTGTAAACAGGAGCTCCCCATGCGACTTTTTTTTTTGGGTGCTGTACCGAAACATTATCTCATTCCTTTTTAATCATCGCAAGTACGTGGCTAGTTAAAACTTGTAGAAATGTACATCAAACATTTTAAATTGTCTGTATGAATAAATAGAACAAACGTTTAAAGAATATTTCATTTTCCATTTGTAAGAATTTGAAAGAACGAACGAGGCGTCCACAAGATCCCTCATGAAATTCCGCAGGCACATATCAATTGTAACCCTCAGCCAATTATCCTACACGACTCACCAAACCTTTCTTTTCACCTATTTTTCAATTGGCACAGCAACCGGAGGCACAACATCCTCATGTGCTGCCGCAACTTCAAGGACGTGTTCCACGAGACGCGAAAGAGAGCCCTGAAGGCCATCGCCTTCTCCAAGATGTTGCGCAAGGTTCGTCGTGGCTGTGTGGCTTGCACCATAATTTTACCCTTCGCTCGGTCATTAAGGTGTCGTGTCTTAGGAGAGAGATTTATTCTGTTCTGTAGGATCTGGAAATTGCCGCCGAATTCAGCATCAAAACCAGCGTCAGTGATTTGCTGGACAGGCTTCAAGTGACCAACCATGTGCGGCTCATTGCGCCACACAGCTCCAACTTTATCATCTTCATTCCAGGTAAACTCAACCGATCTTGTACCTATAACATACGTTATTATAATTTTGATGTTTAATATTATAATTTTGACTCGTATTACTACGACAGATTTATGCCCACTTGAAAATGTAATAAATTATTTATGGCCAGGGAAAGTCGCCCAAAAATAGAAGTACTGAATTAAATTAAAAAAATTTCACTTTTGCAAAATTTTCCGTTATTTAAAAAAAAAATTGCGCTGCGCTTTTTCCTTTTTCTTTTCGTTACATGCATTTTTTTCTTGTTTTGTGTTGTGCGCGCTCTTAATGTTGCTTACAGTGCGAATCCTGTATTTATTATTAATTATTAGTTTTATTTTTTTGCCCCGCCGTCACCAGCTCACATCAAAGAGAACCGCCCCTATCTCGGCGAGCTGCTGAGCATGACCTACGGCCACGAGCACAGCGCCGCTCCCGACAACACCAAGAGCGAGGGTTATCTGGTCGTCCTGCACTGCACCAATTGCGGCGACGTTCCCGGTTCGTGGAAGGGACAGACTCAGGCCATCGAACCGACGGCCGAAATCACCATCACCCTGTCCCAATTGAACGTGAGTGCACCAGTCTCTGCGCGCGCTAAAAACATATTTCTGATCCTCCGCGCTATTTTTTGCTGTGAACTACCAATTTTTTCTTAATTGCCCGATTTCTTCGTAAATTGCTTTGATTTTTTTAGAACAGGTATATAAAATAGTTAAAAGTTTAAGTTTAAATTTATTATTGTATTAGGGCTCCCGTTTAATTATTTTGCTATGTCCTCGGTTACCAATAAAGTTGATTTGGACTCGCGAAATCTGATTTGCCTTGTTACGTTTTAGGTTCGAATGCGGCGATATGGGGTGGAAGTTAGTTAATCAAGAATCAAATTGATTAAATAACAGGAAGATGGCATCAACCCGTATAAGAAAATGCGATAGTACGTTGCCCAGTTTTTTGTAGAGCCGATTTGCGGCGCCGGCTGTCCCGTATTCGATTCCCGTCGCCAGTTTCCCTTTTCGTTTGATTCTGGTGCCATGTAGTCCGTGCAATGCTTTGACATCTCGATGTGCAAGTACAATTACAAAATGCAACCCCGGAGGTTCATATGGGTGAGGTCAAATGACCAGTTGAGGCCGAAGATGATCCCTTCTGGTCCTGTTCAGTCAGCAGATGAACGGCTAGCCTGTCAAACTGAAACGATTAATGACTTATTTTTCGATTCGCAGGTGGAGGGGCTGCTGTTTATCGTCAATCATTCCAGCCAACTCGGTACGCAGCGAAAGATATTCCAGCGAGCCATGGCAGCCAATGTACAGGTGACCAAGGAGTTTACGTCCTGTAACCAGTCCATTGCCGATTCCCTGATGGATCTCAAGGTGATTTTTTATTTATTTTGAAAAACAGGATGTTCTATCAAAAGTTTTAAATAATATTTCCCGGTAGTTTTACACCACATCATTGTAAAACAACGAATTCTAGGTTTATTTGAGTACTTTAGGTATTTTGCTAAATCAGTGTTGGTGGTTTTTTTTCTTTAGAAAGAGGCGCTGTCCCTGCGTGATAAGATCACTGACGTCATCAGCGCCGTCGAAGAGAAGTTGGATATGGAGAGCCTCGGGGATATCGACGATGGCGGCAAAGCCAACCTGCAGTCGTCCTGCCGCGAGCTGCTGCACCAGTGTTACAAATTCGGGTTTGAAGTGAGCCTCACAAAAAAGTTTCTATCGATCTTTATTTTCGTCGAATTTTATGTTTTTAGACGGTTAGCCATCTAACAAATTAGAGTCGTAACTTTTAAGATAACTTATGAATGGCAAATTATTAAATTAGAATATTTTTTTCCATTTGCTTTTGCCGCTTTTAGTACCAAAAAGAAATCACGCGATTGGTGACCGGCGAATCTCGCAGCAAACTTGGTCCTGGTCTCATCCTGTTCGCCGAACACTGGATGAGTTTCGTCACGTCCAAATGCGAGCGGGGTCGCGGCATGCGGCCCAGGTGGGCCAACCAAGGATTGGATTTCCTCATCACGGCCTGCGAGCCCGTCTACGGACAGCACTTGAACGAGAGCGATTTTACGGTAAGGTAGACATGTCATTTTTATTTGATTTGGAGTTGTGTTTTTTAACGCTGAATTGTACGAAGGTGCTGTGTGGTGCAGTGGTCGGCGCGTCGAATTATTACGTCCGTGATCGCGAGTTCAATTCCCAGTCGAGTCTGTGTAGCCTTTTTCGAGCTGGAAAAATTCCATCGCGTAAATTAAAACCATGGGACGTTATAATACATGTAAATTAAAGTCAGTGCCTGTACGATGTCATGTTTACAGTGTATTAATACATGTAGTTCCGGCACTGCTGATGTTTGATGCTGATTCTAGGAAAAAATTACCAGGTCGCCCCCTTGGAGGAGGCTTTAGGGCTGGAGCGCTGGTAGACCTCCTTAAATATTATCTCAAGAAGCCTTCAATAGGCTTATAATTCTATTTTGGAGATAATTGCATTGCATTGCAATAATAGCAACAATGGTCTCTGGAATATGTTGAAATATCCTTGCGGTTTTTTTTAAAGACCAAAAAGATTGGACAAGGGAACGGGGTTCGTTTCTTTGTTATTTGTTAACATCTCTAGTGCAGCTCTAAATATTTTTTGTTTTTATTGTTTCTCAGACCTTAAAGATGAAGGTGAACGCGTGCATCTCTCACCTGATTGGATCTGCCGAGCCCAGAGCTAGTCACACATTGAGTCCAGGTCAGGAAATTAAAATCTGTTACATTATTTCATAAGGGTAGATGGGTACTTTGAGCACGAAAAGCATTCGCAAGCCCCATAACCCCTTAAAAAAATATGTATTACATAATGAACTATTGTTATGGCTATGCACGTTGTCATCCTTGATCATCTGATGATGCATGTTGACCAGCAATTCAAAGTTCCTCGTTCGATTCTGTTGTGGGTTCGTCGCCTCTGTTAGGTTCCCGGTCACACAGTCCCACGCCGCACCACCACCACCGCTCCCAATACCGCCAGAGCGCCTCTTACGAGCCGATCGGTAACTACCCGCGTAGCGTGTCAATTGTGTCCAGCAAGAGTGAACCAACGCCTACTCCCACCAAGATCATGGCTAGCTCGTGGCACGCTGATATGTAAGTGTACAAATTGCACCTGCCCGCCTAAAAAAACCTTGAAACCTTGCACCATATCCGCTAGTTTGTTTTTGCAGTGGGATAAGATCCGTTGACGAGATGCAAATTGTTTTTCGCTTGTTTCGCAGGGATGTCAAGGAGAAGCGCAAATCGGCGGAACTGACGCTCGATGACGAGGTGGAGGGTTTGAATTTGAGCGAAGACGGTAAGACTTGTATTTTTTTCTCAATGTGTTTCTTGAATCACGTGAGCATAATTTCATGCTCTATTTTATATTCGATTTTTTTTAATTGAATTTAAATTTATTATATGAATAATTATATATGAATTTAATAATAATAATGTAAAGAGTAAGTACTGTAATTTAATAGCAAATAATTACAATTTAGAGGTCGTCTCAGCTAAGATTATCATCAGATACAAATTATTTTAAGAAAAAGAAGAAAAATAAAAATTATTAAATAACGAAAATATTGTATAATGTTACTTGTTGATATCAAAATTACCAAATTTTAAAGAATGGTTTCTCAACCATTAATTCTCTGGACATCGGTTATTATGAAACATAATTTTAGGTAAAACTGTTTTGGTGAAGCATTGAAGTAATATTGGCGCGTTGGTGGTTCCAGGTATGCCGATGGATCGGATACGAAGAGCGGTGTACAATCTGGAGATATCGCGCCAGAAAAGGCTGGAGAGCGAGGCCATGATCGGACGAGTGAGCGACGTGTCCGTGGAGACGACCGTTCAGATCAGCGCCCGCCGGGTCACTTTCCATTGGCAGCGGGGATTCAAAATAGGTGAGTGGGTTCAACGTGCGATTGTGCACTCGTTTGCAACTAGAAAGGATAGTGACCGTTGGAGTTATCTCGGCGAAATTTTAATGTTTTAAAACGTGTTCATATGAGTTAAGAATATACTTGTAATTCGTAATGGCTATCATGCACATATTCCTTCTGAGGCAAATTCTTTATTTGCAAAATTAAGAATTTTCCGCAGCTTTGACTTCATTTATTCATTCATCTTAAAAGTCAATTTTGTTAGAATAATGGTATGTTAGTAGCTTGGTGAATTGTATTAACCTTGGTTGTGCTGTCGAAGACTAAAATTATTAAGATGTTGACCAATCTTTGGTCGTTTACCAAAACGTTTGCCACATATTATTGCGAAGTATGGCTTAAAGTATTGCTGAGTCGATTTTTTCGATTAAAAATATGACTGCAAAGGTTCGACGTATCCAAAACAACACCGACACAAAAATAAAGAAGTCGATTTAAAGTCGCAAGATTTTGGCGTCACCGTTTAATACAAAAATGCATTCACCTAAACACAAGTTGTTGGCATTAGCAGCTTTTTGCTTTTTTTAACGAGATGTAAAGCTTTATTAATATATGTTATATTAATGTAACCAGCGGATCTGGGTTCGATTCCCAGCGCAGCCGATTGTTGGATTGGCTTGTGGTACTGCGCGGGGGAAGGCAATATCAGACCACCTATGTATTCTGCCTAGAACAACCGCAGATGTCGGGGGGATCAAGGGTTGGGGTCCGGAGACGACATCCTTCTGTTAAAACCAGTCCCATTACTGACTAACCAACCAATATTAATGTAAAAACAAAAAACGTATTCATTAAACGGTAATGGAATATTTGCCATTTTTTCATCGCAATTATGTCCTCTAATTTGTGAAAATAATCTGTCTTATTCGACATTTTTGTTATTGAAAAAATTGACCGTTATTATAAAATTCGAGCAATCTTGTTTTCAAGTGTTTTGTTCAAATAAGACGAAAATTATCTGTCCGGGTTTTCACTGGACTCGCTGTTTGGCCTCCTCCCGGATGCGGAGATGCAAGGCCAAAGGCCTTATCTTCATGGAGGTCTTCAGCAGCGAATACTCTGGTCCGTGCCACTCGTACCAGTACACCCCTTGGTAGTGCATGCTCTCGGGAATTTCGCCGGCTAGGTACTGGCCGTTGAGGTTGGCCGTCTCGCAGCCTTTGTACCACCAGCCGCCTGTGTGCATCTCGGCGCAGTTGCCGCCGTCCCATGGGTCATTGTCGATGTCTTTGGTGGAGAATTTCATGCTGGCGTGATAAGAGAATGAGTCTCCTGAAAATCGGACAAGCGCGTTTTATAGAGTTAATTTTTTAGTGTGTGTGAAACTGATTCTATTTACTTCGGTTATTATCATTTTTAAATGACAGATGCAGGTGTGGGGGATTTGAAAGGTACATATCGTAGTTGAAATATCATCGTCGTTATGAACCTGTCACTTACCTGCGTCTCCCTCGTAGTTTCCCAGCAGTTTGAGCATGTAGCCGTCCGCCGCTGTCCCTAGAGCGAAAGACGAGTAGCTAGCATGCTTCGTTCCCGCGTCAAAATCTTCCAGATCGATGCGAAGCTGGTAGACGTCCTGATTGGTCAGCAGGTATATCTTCTCGTTTCCTTGAGGTTGGAGATCAGATAACGACTCTTTTTTATTTTTGTTTGGCGTTGAGCCTCATAGATATAGATACGGTGAATTAGGTAACAGATCGGATCTGAGAGAGATCTTTTGTGTTGTCAGTTGAATTGACCGCGGATACGTACCTAGCCAGTGCTCGGCCGCCAGGTTGCCGAATCCGTGTTTGTATTCCAACCACTCGCGGTAGAAGCTAATGCTCCCGTCGAATCGCTTCTGTATCACCTGAAAAGTGGTATCCTCGATTTTTACCGTTATTCTTAGGGAACTACTATAGGAGTGTGCATCACGCACTACTATTTTCTGTTTGAAATTATGTTAATCTGTGCTGCGGTTAAATTGGTATTCAGTTCTACCCTGGCTGCTAATATTTCAAAAAATTGTTATTTGATTTTGCCGTTAGTCAAATCGACCATAAAATCGCCCGAGTAAGCATACAAAATCTGGGATATGTTAAATGAAAAGGAATTAGAAACAGAATAGAACCATACTTGAGAAACTGGTTTTGTCAAATACGTACCGTCCATCCGCCACCGTCAGTCTCCATATCGCAGTAGGCGAAAAACGGTTCCTTGCTGTGCCTTGGGCTCAGTCTATAAATGCCGCTCTTGTTAATGCCGGACTCTAAGATCTCCGAGCAATCGACCGGTAATCGAGCTACTTCTCCGCTATCTGGCATAATTGGTAGTCAACGAAGAAAAAAACGAATCGATATTAAAATCTCATTTTGAAATTGGTTCGCGAGAAATACTGAAAAAATTCTGAAAGGTCCTCAATGTTTGCTACTATGTAAAAAAAAATATTTACCTAATGGGTGGTCACACGTCGCCATGTTGATAATGGCAGGTGAATTTCTTTCGGACATTAAGTCCTTGATGGACCCATGGAAATACTGCTTGGTCAGGTATTGCCTGGATCCATTCAAAAGAACTCTGCAAGCACATGGTGTTGATGAAAAAGTCAAATAAAAAAAAAGTCACAAAAAGCTATTATTGAACCGATAAAAGTTGCCCCTTGAAACAAGCAATCACTACCAGCACCTCTGCCGTACGGGAAAGCCGTCAGTGTGGTCATTTTTATTATTTTTTTTTTAATAACCGTAGCGCCTAATGCACTACAGGATTACTGCACCCTCGTGTCTCTGTGGAGATATGTTAGGGGCAGGGAAGGGAAAAGGGATGGCAGCTGGAATAGCCAGACTGCAGGATCCACCCCTAAGCTCTGGACTCCCTA